>JAOUQT010249852.1:0-17244 GCA_025769995.1 Xyliphius kryptos | reverse complement strand
TTCAAAAAAACAAGATTTGTTATGTCGTGATAACGACTTAAAAAAAATATAACACACGTCCTCTCTGGGCTTCCGTATATTCTTAATGTCATATTCAGTTTTTTTTTTCTCCTAACATGTTAAGTTGAGGCCAAAGAGCTCAGTTTTGTTCCCAGATTGTTAACTAGCTCGTCCCATGTAGTTCTGGGCTGATCTTTAATCTTTCTCATGATCACTGAGACTTCACAAGGGTAATATCTTGCATAGAGCTCCAGGCCTAGGTCAATTGACAGTAATGTTGTACTTCCTCCACTTTCAAATAATTGCACCAACAGTTGTCATCTTCTCATTCAACTTCTTACTTATGGCTTTGTAGCCCATTCCAGCCTTGTGTAGGTCAACAATTTTGTCCCTGATATCTTTAGACAGCTGTTAAGTCTTGTTCATGGTGGATATGTTGGAGTGTCACTGGGTCTGTTGGCAGGTGGCCTTTTATACAGTTGACAATTTGGGACAGGTGTCTCTCATGCAGGTAATGACTTCAATGAGATTAGGGTGTGTCAGTGGTCTGTGGGAGCCAACATTAGTCATGATTTTTAGGGGATCAAATACTTATTTCTGTTAATGAAACGCAAATCCATTCATTCATTCATTACCTTCCGCTTAATCCTGTACTAGAGTCACAGTGAAGGTCCCTATGCCCATCCAGAGGAGAATGTCTCAGATGCTGGGCAGATACACCCAGGACAGGGCGCTAATCCATCGCTGTACACTCACTCAAACATCCACACACACTATACTGTGCAATTTAGAGCATTCAATTTGCTTTGAATCCATGTTTTTGGAATGTGATAGGAAACTGGAGAACCCAGAGGAAACCCTCACAGACACAGGGAGAAGAACATGGAAATTCCACCCAGAACTAGCAATCCACAATGTACTAACCACTAAGGAAATGCAATTATTTATTTTACTTATTTATTTTTTTTATGTCATTTTCGAGGATTTTTTTTTATATCATGTCATTTACGTCTTTGGCGCTGGGCAGATACACTCAGGACAGGACGCCAATCCATCGCTGGGTACACACTCACTCACACAGTCCCACACACATACACACACTATACAGGGCAATTTAAAGCATTCAATTTACCTTCATGTTTTTGGAATGTGGGAGGAAACCAAAGAACCCGGAAGAAACCCACGTAGACACAGGGAGAACATGCAAACTCCACCCAGACAGGGATTCGAACCAGGAATCACCAGCGCTGAGGCAAATGTGCTAACCACTAAGCCAACGTGCCGCCCTATATATATTTATATATACTGATTTTAAAAGTTTGTACTCTCACAAATAAACACTATGATTTCACTTGCACACATGCATACATACACAGTGGCTTGCAAAACTATTCACACCCCTTGAACTTTTCCATATGTTCTCACATTACAACCATAAATGTATTTATCAGTGGTATACAATTGTGAAGTTGAAAGAAAATAATGCATGATTAAAAATATTTTTTACAATTGAAAAACTGAAAAGTGCATTGTGCAAAAGTATTTTAACCCCTTTTCTCTTGAGTGCAACCAATTGCATTCACAAGTTGCCTAATGACTGCTAATAACTAAAAGGAGTCCACCAGTGTGTAATCTAATCTCAGTACAAATACAGCTGCTTTTTGACGGCCTCAGACGTTGGTTAAGTGAATATTGAGGAGTAAACAACATCATGAAGTCCAAAGAACACACCAGCGAGCTCAGGAATAAGGTTGTGGAGACGTTTAAAGCAGGCTTAGGCTGTTAAAAGATTTCCAAGCTTGGAACATCTCATGGAGCACTGTTCAATCCATTATACGGTAATGGAAAGAATATGTAAACCTACCAAGACAAGGCTAAACTTACAGGCCAAACAAGGAGAGCACTGATCAGAGATGCAACCATGGTGACTCTGGACAAAATGCAGAGATCCACAGCTCAGGTAAGGAAATCTGTCCACAGGACAACTATTAATCATGCACTGCACAAATATGGTCTTCATGAAAGAGTGGCAAGAAGAAAGCCTTAGTTAAAAAAAAAAGAAAGAAAGAAAACAAGGTGCTTTGGTCAGATGAGACCAAAATTTTACTTTTTGACCAAAATGCAATACGCTATGTGTCACTCTGAGCACACCATACCCACTTTCAAATGTGGTGTTGGCAGCATCATGCTCTGGGCAGCTTCTCTTCAGCAGGGACATGAAAGTTGGTCAGAGTTGATGTTAAGATGGATAGAACCAAATAAAGGGCAATCTTGGAAGAAAATCAATTGGAGTCCGCACCTTTAGGACAATGACCCTAAACATAAACCAAGTCTACAATTGAATGGTTTAAAACAAAACATATTCATGTGTTAGAATGGCCCAGTAAAAGTCCAGACCAAAACCCAGTCAATAATTTGTGGCAAGATCTAAAAACTGCTGTTCACAAACGCTCTCAATTTAATATGACTGAGTTTGAGCTGTTTTGCAAAGAAAAAGGGGCAAAAATTCAGTCACTAGATGTGTGAATCTGGTGGAGCCAAGACTTGCCGCTCTATATGCGGCAAAAAGTGCATCCACAAAGTATTGGCTACCGGGGACTGAATACTTTTGCACACCACACTTTTCAGCTTTTTGTTTGAGAAAAGCCAATATATCAAACAAGGATAGGATTCTATCAAGGATCACTTTCCAAAATTCGTTTTGGTGTAAGTGCTTTTCTTCATCCATCAATGTCATTGTGCGTATTCAATTTTTAAGGCACAAGTTAAAAGGATACCTTGCCCTGTAAATATACTAAAAATAAATAATTTACAGAGTTATAAAACTAAGATAAATTACCATGCAAGAGAAAAATAGTATAATTGTTATCCACCTTAGGATTTTTTTAAATTTTATTATGGTATCAATATACATTACTTCCTTTTATCTTGCTCTTCTATTTGAATATTTGCCTAAATATTTTATTTCAAATTAAATTAAAAATCATAACATTGGTGTTTTAATGCACTATATAGCATCAGTGTACTGTAATTGTCTAGAAACAAGGAACAAATATCTACAGTTTATGATGATAATAGATATATTGCATTTTAATGTATAGCAAAAACAGTGTAATTAGCAAATATTAGGATTATTACACAATCTTTGCTGCAGATAACAACACCTCTCTACATCAGTAAAGATACCACACTGATGGGACTACTACTACTAAGTGGTAAGTAAAAGTTTTCTGACCTGAATAACATTTTTCCGGCTGGACTTTTCTGTTGTCCAATCAACAACTGCTCCACAGAGGTCTACTCCTTCTGGTTTATACCCTGGTTTCTGTGAATTAAATATATTTAGTGAACATTTGGCGCAGATTACAGTCAGTGGGTAACATTTATTTATGAAATAAGCTTAAAACTAGGAACACACTTTGTTTTGGCCAGAAAAACAAAATCTCAAGAGGAGGGAAATTGTAATAGAATCTGTCAAGCGTGAAAGGACTTTTCCTGGCACTCAACTGTGGCCACTTGTGCTGTTATCATGTTAAATAAGACAATTGGGTGTAACTCAGATACCCAGCTTGTCAAGGAATTTGCAACCTTTCTGTTTGTTTAAAATACCTTTTGTTCTTTTAGGCTGATTCCCATGTTCTGCTTTGATAAACATTACCAAGTCTGGGTGAAATTATAATTATTTTCTAATGTATCAGAAATACCCACAATATGTATCAAAGTCCCAAAACAGATACCATATCAGTGAATTTGCTGTTTAGCTCAATCAAGCCTTTAATGGTACACACACACACTTATAAACATAAAACACTTTGCTATAGGTTATGTATTATTATATGCAACAACTTCTTCTTTCGGCATTATACACTGTTTTGAAAAACATTTCACAGCCAAGTCCATTAACAGGATGGTTGGGTCATGGGTCAAGTTTGGTGTTGATGAAATTCTAGCAGACCCACTCCAAATGTTAAAAGAAATGCTTAGTTTTAGAAGACTGTAAACCTTCATATCTATACATATATATATTTTTTTTTCCTCTCCATTATTTCACATCCCAAAGAAGATCAAACAAGTATGGGGTAACAAGCATTTCTGACTCAACAGACCACCACATTGCAGTCCAGAAAAGTAATAAATAAGATCAATGCTATACAGTTAATACACAATGCCATTTATTATACCATATAAATTAAAATGCATAGAATTTCATTGTGTAGTCAGTTTTTAGATTCTGATGGACAGAGACAGCCTTCCATAACTTGGCAGAGTAAAGTGAAAGTCACTGCTAGTAAAATTCTAAATCTTGTCCTGGGCTTAAAGCAAAGGAAGATGTTCTATATGGCAGTTTCTGAGATGTAGAATGTTGTACCTTTTTTATTTTGTTAAATTCTAACCCAATTTAGATGTCTAATTTTAGTGTAGCATTTAATTTTTCTGAGTTTATATAGCCTAAAAGCTTGGCTATAGAAATTTTATATTTTGTACTTATTTTTATTTAGCTACAATCATAAGATGCATTATTTTAAGTGACATTCCTTTGGATGTAAGAAATAAGTTGATGTAAGAAATGCATTTAGCTTTACCAGATTGGCCATGGATTCCTGCTTGCTGTCTTTGTAAAAATGCAGTTCATTTGCGCCGAGGACAACCCAAGTTGACGTCCAGTTCTTTCTGCAAATAATAAAATGCTTAATCATTTATTTTGATATAATTATCTTTGAAATTATGTATGAAATTATCTTAAATAGTTTGTAATTATGGGCAATGGTTAGTACAGCAGATTTGGTCATTACATTTAGAATACTGAATACTGCATCAGAAGGACAAAAATGTAATATGAACAGAATGACATACTTCAGTTTCTTTCCGCCTTCAAAGATCTTGGCCTTGTTCAAGTATTCCCCTTGTAAAGCAGGTTGAACCTGGGGTAAATCAAATTAAAGGCTGGGCATCAATGGAAAAATATGTATAAAACCATATGATTTTAATTTAACTACAGAAGTTTTTTTTTTTTAGTGCTTTAGAGCTTATAGTCACGAGTTTGTATTTCCTACTGGTTAATTAAACTCTGACTTTCCACTTTAAATGCATTTATATGGACATGTATAACAATTTGTTTTATTTATGGATTTTTACATATTTAAAAAATCTAAATATGAAAACAGAAAAAAATACTCTTTTAGTAGAACGCTAAAATATACTCATATAAAAGTTATGGTGTTCATACAAACCTGTTGTCCACTGCCATGCTGTGACTGATTTCTTTTATGTCGGTTGATCTGAAACACAAAATAAATGGATGAATAAATAGGTAAAATATTTTGTACTTAAAGAATTAAATTGTTGGCCATGCTTTGCTATATAGCTAACCCTAATAACGAAAACTATAGCATTATTCTTTATATTACAGATTTAATCAAAGTAATTATTCATTTGATTGTGCTTGATGCATTAATTGTTGTCTAATACATATCCACCAGTCAAGTTGTTTATACATTTTTACTTCTATATACAGTTAAAGCTAAAAAAAAAACTAAACTGCGTAATAACTGAATATAATGCTTTATAATTCTTTCAACGTAGTTTGCGGCATTGACCACTAAACACAGTGCTAGTCTGCCCTCTACTGCTTGTCTTTGCAATTGGTTCTGTTCAAGCTGCAGATGACAGAGGAGTTTCACCTATTGATCAGTGATTAATAAATTTAACAATGTTGATAAATAACTTCATATAAATACAGTGGTGTGAAAAAGTGTTTGCCCCTTTCCTCATTTCCTGTTTTTATTGCATTTTTGTCACACTTAAGTGTTTCGGAAGATAAAACCAACTTGAATAGTAGTCAAAGACAACACAAGTAAACAAAAATGCAATTTGTAAATTAAGGTGTTTATTATTAGAGAAAAAAACATTAAAGCTCATCTTAATTTTCCTAAAACACATCTTGATGATCCCCAAGACTTTTGGGGAAACATTCTGTGGACTCAAAAGTTGAGCTGTTTAGAAGGTGTGTGTCCCATTAAATCTGGTGTAAAAAAAACACTGCAGTTCATAAAAAGAACATTACACCAACAGTAAAATATGGCAGTGGTAGTGTGATGGTCTGGGGCTGTTTTGCTGCATCGGACCTAGAAGACTTGCTGTGATAAATGGAACTATGAATTCTGCTGTCTACCAAAAGATCATGAAGGAGAATGTCTGACCATCTGTTCGTGACCTCAAGCTGAAAGGAACTTGGGTTCTGCAGCAGAACAATGATTCAAAACACACCAGCAATTCCACTTCTGAATGGCCGAAGAAAAACGAAGTGGCCTAGTCCTGATCTGAATCCTATTGAGATGCTGTGGTATGACCTTTGTGACAGGCCGTTAATGCTCTAATACCCTCTAATGTAACTGAATTAGAACAATTATGCAAAGATGAGTGAGCCAAAAGTCGTCCAGAATGCTGTAAAATACTTATTGCAAGTTATCGCAAATGCTTGGTTGCAGTGGTTGCTGCTAATAAACACCATTTTACGAATTGCATTTTGTGTTTACGTTTTACACTATTTAAATTGGTTCGATATTCTGAAAAACTTAAATGTGACAAATATGCTAAAAAAACAGGAAATGAGGAAGGGAGCAAACACTTTTTCACACCACTGTATGTATGTTGCATTTTCAGGTCCTCCATGAAAAATTTGATTATCAGCCAACAAAATACATTTGTATACAAATTGTCTACTCCATATAATGTGTCTTAATGGAGCATCATTCTCTACTCTAAATGACTGGTCACTAAACAGTTTCACTTTCAGTCCTATCACATCCTATATGTGATAGGACTGAAAACAAGTCTTTTTTTTGACACTCACAGTTTTTACATTTTTTTATCTCATCTCACAGAGCTAAATTCATTTAAAACACATTAATGTCAAAAAAGTTAATTGACAATTGAAGTGTATTCTTTTTCTATGTTTTAGCACATCTCACTACCCCAGTTAAGGTAAGAGACTTAAAATTAATGAATAAACTCATGACATGATTTTATTTCTTATCTTACATTTGGTAACCAAATATATTTAAAACTTAAGTAATACAAATTTTAACAGTTGGCATTAGAATATTTATTAATCCCAGGGAAATTGCGGATTTAGAGATGCTTTATTTTCCAGTGTTACAGTACACAATAAAAGAGTAAAAGATAAAGGTACTACTACTACTAATAATAATAATAATCTGGTGTCTTTAAAAGAAAGTGATGTAATATATTTACAATTTAACAAGTTTTTAAGAATGTTAAAGTATTATATTTGAAACCCCCCCCCCCCCAAACTATACAATAGAGAAAACATCTCCGGTGTGATCTTCTTGCCATGCCAGTGATGTTGAAAGCTATCAAGACCATCATGGTTTTTGATGGGGCAGATTTTTCAGAGAATACAACTTTCTTTCACATTTTAATGTCTCATGTTTGGTGCACCCTTGCAAAGTCCAAACGGGCAATTTTGTGGCGTTGAAGGAGACATGGCCTTTGAAGACATGTTTTGTTTATGAAGCCATTTCCTTGCAGATGTCGTTTGATGGCTAATGTCTTGACGGACAGCTAACCGGATCCTGTGGCTTAAGCACTGGTGACATTTTTTTGGGGTTTACCACTTGACATTTTTGTAACATCCAGTATTTATAATGCCTAACCATAAGCCTTGGGATCATTAAAAAAATTTAAAATGAGTTGTAAAGTTTGATGGCCACAGGTAATATGATATTATAAGCAGAATTTGTATTCTTCTAAGTGTAACAGGTTTTGTGTGTTTTAAATGGACAAGAGGTCAAAGACAGGTTGAACTTACAGATTTCTGTGGAATGTTCTGTTCCGGTATGACCATAGATTTAGTTTGACTGAGCCGTTCTCCATTACTGCCTGTGGAGCTTTTCATTCTCATGGATACTGAACCAGGAGGAGGCAACACCAAAGCAGGTGGCTTTGATATATTCTGCATGGCACCTGTACTAGAGGAACAGAAGATCATTAGATTGTTGTAGGCTGCCAAAATATTATTATTTTTTTATTTTTAAAATTAAACAGACAATATAAAGCAGAAAAATGCCAAATGAGGTTTAAAAAAGTATTGAATAAAACACTGGACATTTTTTCAGGTCGGGGATTTCCTCAGTAACAAATTAATAAGTCTAAAATTTATTAAAGGATTTTGAAATAAAGAAGATATATTGTAAACATATTTAAACCTAGTAAAAAAAAACACATTTTCTTTGAATAACAAAGACAGCATCTATTTATTTCATTTATTGCAAGCCAGAGTATGCTTAAATTAAAATTTAACAAACGTTGACATTAAGTTGACATTTCTATATTAGATCAAGCTATTCAGACTAATGCTTTGCAGATTTATTTTTGGTATTTATATAGGTTCAAGGCAGAAGTAATGATCATGTGGTCAAGCCATGGGTGAATTTGTTGAATTATTTGTAGTAGACTTGCACAATATATTACTTGTAGAACTTCTATCTCACATTTTACTTGAATAACCTTTTAATGTGTTATTGCGCCTTTAAAGTCACTATAAAATCCCTTGCTCTAAGACTTGGTTTTTAGGCATTGTAAGTTTAGTTAATGTAATGGTGGTTAAGGCAGCTTTTATTTCCAAAAAATCCAGATCGGTAGGCCTCACAAACCCACGACTGCTATTGTGTAGCATTTTGTCTACAACTAATCTTCAGGTTAAAACATGGATTATCAAATATTAGATCACCCTCATTAAAAAAAAGCTTTAGTACAATCAGTTATTACTGATAATTCATTAAATGCCCCTTGTCTTACATAAGCATTTAATCACTAGTATCTTTAATGATTTATTAAAAGAAAAACACATTTAAATAATTTTTGACTGATTCCATAATTCCAAAAGATTGCTTAAATTGTTGCAACACTTCGCTGTAATCTTATAAGTGACTTAATTTTACTTAGTATTGTAGAATACGCCGCAACGTAGAATACATCGCAAAATTGAGCCCTTCCCCAGTGTAGCATTAGGTCCATTATTTCTACCTCGCCACCATAAACTTCGAAAGTATTCATGTATTCATCTTATTGATAAGCAGACTGAATAACTACGCTTCTGTGACTAAGAACAACAAAAAGCCAAAAAGGTTGGCCACTGTGTTACAGCCATATTGCAAATATATATGAAGTATAATTAGCTAAATGACCCCTGAAGCTCATTGGTTTGGGTGCTGGGTAATCAATTAAAACTGGGGGTTTAAGTCTTTAAGTTTACTGATGTGGGCTCTTTTACCAGCTAATAACACCAGGGGTGCTGTATCATGGCTGGTACAGTTCACTGAACCCAAATGCCATTCTATAGTGTAATAACACTAGAAATTGTTAATGATATACTCATTTGAAACTTTGAACAAGAAGCTCATTATTATTCCTACTTCTGGAAAACTTTTTTCTCATATGTCTTTCTTTGTACAATGGTACCCTGGTACAAGAATTTTTAAAACAAACTAGGTACATGAAGTGGAAAATGCATACAGCCTAAATTAGATCATGTTTGCATTGAAGGACAATATGGTGAATTTTATATATATGCATCAAAAAATAAAGATTTCTCTTTTGTACCATTTCTAAATTACCTTTGAATTTCACTCCCAAAAATCACAAAGCTTTCAATTTATAATTGAATTTACTTTTAATGTGTGTTGTTTTTAAACTATTACATGAAGTACCAGATTCTTTAATTATTCCTAGAAATTATATTCAAAAAAGTGTATATAATATACATTTTGTCTGCATTAAAGCCATCATGAGAATTGTCAGTAAATCATTATTCATGACAAAACTACATAGACTTTTAGGACTGGCATAAAGTTTGAAGCTAAAATTAAAATCAAGCACAACCTAATACCGACATGTTATACTACCACAATGGTTATTAATTAAAATATACATCAACATCAATTATCACTGTCACTTCGGCTTGCTCTTTTGGGGTTCAGAGTTATTGCTGCTTTGTTGTACACACTATTGTGAAAAAGCACTATATAAGTAAATTACATGAACTTGTTAGCATGTTCGCCTCTCAGTGCTGAGGATTCTTGGTTTGAATCCCAATCTGAGTTACCAGGCTCTTCCCGTGTCTGCATCGGTTTCCTTCGGGTTCTTCGGTTTCCTCCCACAGTCCAAAAACATTAATTCAAGGTAAATTGACTGCTCTAAATTGCCCCATATAGTCTGTGTGTGTGTGGGTGTGTGTGCCCAGTAATAGATTGGCACCCTGTCCTGGGTGTATCTGCCCATCGAAACATTCTCCGCTGGATGGGCACGGACCCCAGTAGAGGATTGAGCTATGATTAAGCAAAATTAATGAATGAATGAATATCAGTTATGCTTAAAATGACCAAATTATACTGTGATTTTTCTTTGGTGTAGCCTTTCTTAATTTTTATTACAGACCTGTTTTGAGGTTCTGTGGTACCAACATTTGAAGTGTTGTGACACTATTGACCTCTTTCTTTATGCCAAAAACAACTAACATTTTTAAATTATAGTAAACATTCTTGTCTAAAACTCTTGTCTAAAAGTAAGGTAAACGCATACAAAAGCACTGTTAAGACTAGCAAGAACATCCAACATTAAAAGACAAAAAAAAACTGCAAGGTTTGGAAATAGTTTGCTGACTTTTATTGCTTAATAATTAAAGTAACAAATACATTAAAAGAAAAGATCACATAAATAATATTTTTTTATAATGAAATATAACAGTGAAGGCAGTTTAACAAGAATCGAGGTTTTAACAAGTAACAAACCAAAACACTTCAAGTCTTTTTATTTGTCACAAGGTACAATGTACATTCAAATGCATAGTGACTGTTCAAAGGACTGTGCAAGTTGTCCTTTTTGTCTTGTGTGTAACCTATTAATTCAGCTTCCTTAAAAAGACTTGCATTTCATTGCAACATCAGTCATTTACGCCATAGATTTGATGACACAACATGCAAGATTTTTGCTTATTTTGGTGTTTGGATAAACATTAAACCTTTTAAACTAATTATTCCTGTTCAAATTGCATATTTAGTTATAGGAGGTCATGCAAAAAAAAATAACACAATCATTAAAATAAAAGTGTTTATTATTTTAAATACTAATTTTGATTAGAAATGTATATTTATTATTGCTATTATCTTAATGAGGTTAAAACAGAAATGCAGAAATACCACAAAAACAACAACAGAGCTTCTTTTTTTTTATCTTATCCTGTACTAAGGGTTGCGGGGGTGGTTATCAGGGCATCAATCAATCGCTGGGCACGCACACACACATACACACTATATTGGCAAATTTAGAGCAGCCAATTCACCTTGAATCCCTATTTTTGGACTGTGGGAGGAAACCAGAGATCCTAGAGAAAGCCCATGGGGAGACTATGAAAACACCACACAGACAGGCATTTGGATTTGTATTCCCAGCACTGAGAGGTGAATGTGCTAACCACTAAGCCACTGTACTGCCCACAGTTACTGTTTATATAGAATTTAACATACAGGAAAAAATGTAAATATAACCAATGTAAAACTAGAGCACGTTTAATGTTAGTTTTTCCAGATCACATTCAGCAAAAGATAGAAATATTTGCAGTTGCACTTGTTGTTTTTAAATATGTGCAATATATATTGTTTGTTTAAGCAAGGCTTTTTACAAAGTCTTAAACTTGCCAAGTTTGAAAAAAAAATAAGAAAAGAAAAGCAGACACAGTTACAGGAACATGGGACATGCACATACATTATTAAAATACAACAGTATTTTTACTTTTAGACATATAAACATGTTTATCCTAAACATGACAATACACAGTACGCAAAATTGCTTTTGGAATGTGTATTGAGGTGCCATCATGCTGGGGGAGAAAATGGTCTTCCACCTCTTCAAATTGTTCTCATGAATTTAAACACACAGTTGTCCAAAATACACAAGTTTAGGACAAAACTAAGATGGCAACTGACTGAGTGCAAGGCCAAGACCTGATGAGGATTTTTTGTACCATTGTATAAAAAGTAAAACATTGTTTAAATGTAATTCCCCATTCTAAGCTCTATATTTTGAATTGTTCAAATCTCCTCAGTACGTTAAAGCATAGTTTTGAAAGTGTTTCCATTTTAGGCATGAACCAACCTCTACCCTTTTCACCCTTACAGCACGGGTGCCGTTACACTCCATGGTAACGTTTCACTGTGCAAAATAACAGGAAATAAATAAATCACATGAAGAAACAACAGCGGAAACGCAGTGCCAACCAATGCAAAATATGTTTATTTAAATAGGAACTGCAAACCCTAGCTAAAAAGCCACCCAATTTCGACAGTATTGTTTAAAATATTTCTGATTTGTCTTTTAGCTTTAAATTATTGACACACAAAGCCAAATCACTGGCTAATAGTTTTGATATCAAATATTTTGACAATAATGTGCATATGGAAATGTAAATAGGGTTTTTTGTTATTAGGACTGTACTTTTGTTATAAAAGTAGTTTCCAGGATATTATCTTGTTTACAGAATCAATATTTTATGCTCGACATTTATGATATTTTAGGCTTTGACAAAAGAAAGCACTTAAATAGATCTATAGTCGAATTCGTCTATCCATCAAGCTGTCATACACATAGCAGATTTTTCCATACACCATCGATCACATGATACGGTCACTGAAAGGAATACATATACAGTATTAATCATTCTTACCTGATCATCTAATGTTGTTTTCACAATGTTGTTAAGATAATCCAAAGTTACTGATGGAGGGAGAGTGAAAGAAAAAGAACAGTGTGAGAATCATTTAGAGGAAGTACGGTTGGCTCACGTGGTTGATGCAAACTTTTTACTGCCTGTGAGTTTCAGTGTAGACATGGTGCTCACCACTTCCTGAGGCCTTTACCAATATTATGCGCCTTCAACATGGTTCAACACTTAAAACTTAAAATTAGCATGTGTTTATACTTAATATGCACCATGTACTACAACTTTTGTGTAACAATGCTTTAAAACCATTTTATGAAAAGCTTACTTTATTACTTTATAAAATATCTTTATATATGTTGTGTATATATGTAAGAAAAAGATGGAGGAAAAAAAAAACACAAAATAGACGTTCTAAAATTGCATCAAAGGCAATTAAAACGCATTTCTTTTTATTGCACAAAAAATTATCAGATAACAGACCAATGACTTCAAAAATGCTTATCATTTTAGCTCAAGATAATCAAATAAAACTGAAGTGCAGTGATTTTATGTGCATGTTTTAAAAACACTAAGCCTTAAATTACACCGAAGCACTTCATTAAAAAACGAATTATTATATATTATTTAAATAACATGTTTATTGTTTTACTTTCTGGCGTCTTTAAGAGGTGTATAGTGCAAAGTAATAGTGCTATCATTTTTTTAATTGTTAGCTTAAATCTTTATTATAGTGTATCTTTATTATATCTGTATTATATTTGGGAAAACTGTTGTAATAAGTTTTATGTAAATATAGTTAAATTGGTTGCTGGGATTCCACCATTAAAAGCAAAACTAAAAATTTCAAAAGTAAAGCTAATGTATACAAAAAAATTTTTTTTTCTATCTGCATTTTAATTTAGATTACACAGATAAAGCTAAATTCTTAATAAAGATGCAGGTTACTGGTATTTTTTTGAAATATGTAACATGATTCCGTATGTGAAGAGTAAATAATTTGAAAACTACAAATCAGTACTCTTATTTATTTATTTTTTTTCACTGTGCAGTTTTAGATATGCTGCATGTTCACAGAGTTAAAAATATCATGCACCTTTAACCAGCTTGATACAGGAAGTAGTATCTGAGACTGACTGGAGTGGCCATTATTGGAAAGTTCTTCATCAGCATTTTCTACATCTTAGTTTTACTACTACAACTATACTTCAAAAGGGTTTATCAGTATACTTATAAAATATGTTTTTGCTTGAACAAAATGTTTAGTAGGTGATGGAAGAGATTAAATTTTGTCAGGTGATCTCAGCTAATCCAATGTTTTGTAGATGAGGTTACACTATGCAGGAAGTGAGTCAGTCGTTTTTACAGTTGATTAATGTTGTTACTTTCTAAAATAACTAAAGAACAGGCTGGACCGCTCATTTATATTCCGTGTCAAACTTTTTAATATTTGTATATTTTCAAGTCCTTTTCTTTGGGTAGAATTCCTTTGTTGTACACTTTTCTCTTTCTAGCTTTTTCCCTTCAACAGTTTACTGTAGCAGAAGGCAGGTTTTGAGCACAGAGTAATAATATCATTATTCACAGAGCAGAGTGTCTGTCTTGTTTAAGGCCACACAGCAGCAGTTGTTGGTAGACATGAGGTCAAAAGCCTCAACGTTATGATCAATAGCAAAGGGTCCTAAGCACTAAGACACTTCCTAATTTCCTAAAAACATTGTCTCGCGTAAATTTGTTTTAGGAAAATCCTACTGTTAACGAAGCTACAAACTGCTACGCAGTACCTTCAGTGGATTGCACAAATTCTGGTTACTGCAATTTGATTACTTTAAAAATATAAATAAATACAAATAAATGGTATTATTTAATTATAAAATATTTTTTTGCCATTTTTGCATGGAGTATATTTGCACTGTACTGATGCCTAAACACTAAGCAGTTTTACATAAATGTGTTAATTGGCTTGGGGAAAAAAGCTGCTGCTCCTGTTGTCCTGTTTGCATTTGTCAGAAAAGTGATATTGACACTAAAACATTTAGTGGACTCCCAACCAAAGTCGGTAACACTTTCTATGAATCCGGTCTTCATAAACCATTATACATGCCTTCATAAAACTTTACAAATTATCCATGATGCTCTTTAACATTTGTCATAAGCCTTTGTTAATGTACATAGATGTCATAATCATAGTCATAAATTGTTATAACCGTTTGACATAAAGCTTTATAACACAGAGTAACATAATGCATTATAACAAACTTATTTAAACTTTTGATTTTTCGAATGTTTACAAGTTAATAATAATTGATTAATTAATTTAAATTAATTAATTAATTAATAATTTATAATGCATTATGTCACTTTGTGTTATAAAGCCTTATGGCATGTTCTTATAACACTTTATGTGTGGTTATGTACATCTATGGACATTTAACATAGGTTTATGACAAGTATCATAAAGCATTACGAATACTTTATAAAGCTTTATAAATCTCTTCATAATGCATTATGAATACTGGATTTAGGTAAAGTGTTACCCCAAATCTAACAGGACCCATTACCTGATAAATTAGAACTGTTTTGTTTTTTGATAAGATTTAAAAATGTACTGTAAAAATGTAATGTAAAAAAGGCTTTGTTGACATGTGGTATCAATTTCTTTTAAATTAAAATATGGTGTAAAAATACATTTGAACGCTTAAGCTGCTTTCTAAATAATGTCTCCGGGGACATTTCTGGACTACTTGTATTGTATTGGAGCACACAGAATTTTAATGACTGTTTGACTGTGAATGGCTGGTGGTAGTTGGTTGGTGATCTGGGATAGTCTCTGCTTGCATTTCACCTCTACACACAGTTCATCATTAGTTAGAGGGTGTGATGCTGAAATGATGCTTTTTTAAGGAATTTATAGGCAAAGCTGAACTGGTTATGTGGCATTTTCCCGGTGCGCCGACTGTCCTCAGGGACCGATGCTGTTGGATTTTTCTTCTTTTCTTTTTAAAAAATGGTCGACACATTGATCCATCTTTAATATAGACAGTGCAGTGAACCAATCAAGATATAGTACAAAAGTGGCCCCCGCCCCGTCCCTTGGTTAAAACGCCTGCCAGTGATGCCAGTTTAGCAACTTTTCAGACCTTCTAGCGGCATATTTACATATTTTAAAACGACTGACCTTTTTAATTTGTATTTATTTTTTTTAATACATCCAAGTATTATTGAAAAGATTTGGAGACTCTAAATTAAACATTGTGAGCACCATTCCACAACACTGTGTAAAGTCTCACTGTCAGAGCAGACCCGCATTGCTTCATGTTCACATTGCAACTGACCCCCTCCCCCTAATTACAGATTGGGATGTAAATACAAATGCATTTATCTTCCACAGTGTCAGTGATTTACCTCATCTACAGTTTTTGCGTCAATGTAATAAGCTAAACCCCTACACAAGGGGTGGGTGGGTCTACCCACTAGCCTGTTTATCCACCAGCTCTCATCAAGGTGTTTTTTTTTTATTATTTTTATATAGTATATATATTTTTGAACTTGTAGTTTTCATCATTGAAAAATTTGCGTATATGTAGGTGCTTTTTTTTTTTATCAATAAGCTTCAGTTATTCAGACTGAATTATATATACAGGTACATTTATTGTGTGTTAGACCATTGATACTTCAATAAATGTTATTAGTATATCTGACTGACATTTTGCTCTGATCTGGCATTAGGTTGGTACATTTGCCATATTTGTGTAACTTTGCTATATTTCTATGGGTGGTGGATTTTTGTGTAGTAAAGCTTCATTTATTTTTGAGTAATTAATACATTACCTCATTATATTTTACAAGTAGCGTGCCCATACATATTCAAACCAGCATAATATTTCAGTAAAAAGCCTAAAAATTCAGTGTTAAGGCATATTTATTTTACCTGAACGTATTTGTGAAATCTTCAATGATCTTCTGACAATTTGCAGGAGCATTCTGTAACTCACCCTAAATTCAGTTTAAAAACAGCTGATGTAATTGACTGTCCTTTAATTTAATCGCTATGTCAACTACTCTTAACGTTCCAAAGCAGTTTGGATCGTTCCATTATAATTTGTGGACAGTACTGGAGCTATAAAACTTAAAAAAGTAATTAAACCTAATTTATTTGAAGATTTGTCATATTTTGTGTGTTTTATATTCACTTTTCAAATTGACTATAATGCAAATTAGGCAATGTCATTTGGGCCAGTCTGAGCCAAAAATGCCAGGGCCGATTGTTTTTAGTTATGCTGTTCAGGTCAGATTTTTTTTCTTGCCTCTTGCTCATTACACTTACTAGGGATTAGGGTTGTGGGGGTGTTCCCCATGCCCATCCAAGGGTTAGGCCTTACAACCAGGATAGGATGCCAATCCATCTCTGGTCACACACTTACTCACACAAGTTGTAGGGGCAGTTGTAGGCTTGTGGTTAGGGAACCAGCCTTGCAACCTAAAGGTCGCCGGTTCGATTCCCAGTC
>JAOUQT010249749.1:0-17247 GCA_025769995.1 Xyliphius kryptos | reverse complement strand
ATAAGATATATATAAAACCCCAGTTTGTAAAAAGTGAAGGAAATTCCAGACTGCAGTAAAGTAGTTTAGTGTTCATAAAACAGTTATGTTTCTTATACTGATGACATTTAACAATTCAATTCCATGACAGGGCAGCAGTGCAGTGGTTAATGCTCTTGTGTAACAGTAAGGGCATTGATTCATTTTTAAGGTGGGACAGACAAAAGTCCTTTTTGTGATGAGTCTGCATGTCCTCTTCTTGACTGAGTGTTTTTTTTCCAAGTTTGCTGCCCACAAACCAAAACCATGTTGGTAGGTGAACTAGAGATTGTACAATGCCTCTATGACTGTTTGGTTTAAAACCAGACTTTAATACAATAAAATTTCCTGTTACCATTTTTTTAAAAGCCATTTTAATTCTCACAAAGTATTTAAATAATGCTCTGAAAGCATGTAAAAATTTATTCAACAATGTACCTACCTTAACATAAGACCGGCTCCATTCTTTTAGCATTGTAGAAACATTTCAACATCTCACCTAATGGAATAGCAGTCAAAAAGACCAAACAATATTTGTTCCCACACCCGGGACAGGATGCCAACCCATCGCTGGGCTGCTCTTTACATGTTTCAGACAAATTTTATTTTATTAATTAATTCATAATATTACATGATATTAACTACAGCTGTTTGCCTTTAACAGGTTATTGAGATGAGAAATATGGATGCACCCTACCTTCTGCCTGAGCATGTGTTTCGAGAAAAGTGTGTGTAAGTAAATAAAGAAATGTGTTCCATGTCTGTTATTTTTGCTAAATCAATGCTCTGTAAAACCTTACACTTATATGTTTTCAGCCTACCAGAGTCTTTAGAGCCAGAGAAAAATGGCATATATTTTCAAACAGCTGAGCTCGTTGAGGCCCTTGCTGGACCTGGATACAACGCAGAGAGACTAGCGGTGCCATACATACCGCAAGTGACAGGTACACATAAAACCCTCTCACTTCAGGATTCTTCTTATTTCCTGTGATTGGCTGTTAATTTTTAGTGTTGTGCATAAGATTTCAAGGCCTTATATGTTGTTTAACTATAACAGCAAATGAAAAGACAGATTTGAGTGACCTTAAAAGGCTTTAGTGCTTATTACTAGAACATACATTTACATTTAGTTATTTAGCAGACGCTTTTATTCAAAACGACTTACAAGTATCCCAACTTGGTTGGCGTGAGAACACAGGGTTGATGCAGAACCCTGGAGCAATGAAGGGTTAAGGGTCTTGCTCAAGGACCCACATTGATAACTTCAGTGGACTTGGGATTTGAACCCCCAACCTTCTGATTAATAGTCCAACATCCTAACCAATGAGCTACCACCTCCCTACAGAACAGAACTAGAAGATTTAAAGAAGTAATCTTCAATTTTCCAAATGTATACAAATGTCAGAAATCGTTAATAAAAGTTAAAACAAAATTTTATTAGATTGGATTAAAGGTTTAAAAGTAAAAAAAAAGCTTAAATAAGTGCCAAATTGGGTGTGCGTGCTCGCCTAAAAAAGATGGCTTGTTCAGGAAGCAGAACTCAGGACGAATATCCTAGTTTAAAAAGGAAAAAAAAAAGTCCCAATTTAAAGTTTTTTTTTTCCAGTAAATTTGTTTTGAAATTGCAATTGAGAGAGCCATGATTTCCTATACCAGCTCATCTGAATGTTTAGTTTGTGAGCATTGAATCTATACTTCATGTGGTTCTTTTTTTCTAATCAGTCACTGTGCCTAAAGCACTATGTCTTCTGATGCAGTGTTCTCTTTTTCTTTCTTTGCTTTTTCTTTCTTTGTCATTCGCGATAGTGCTTTACACAGTAGGAAAGATTCTAAACAGGTGCAGACAGACATCCAAAGGTACAATTTGCCCCGTGTTAACTACCTTTAGTACTGTAGTATACTTTGAGTAACTTTTTACAAGTAGATTTTCAGTTACCAAACCCAACGTTATCATCTAGTGACCTAGCACCACTAAGGACTTAATATTCGTTTTATTCCACACAACTACTTTTCATGCTCTAGGTTCAAATATGTAAATGTTCTGTACATAAGTCTTTATAATAAAACTTGATTTTTTTTTTAAAATAATGGCGTCCTCGTTTGGATTTATGATCTGGTGAGTTTTGCTAAACTTTCATGTAGTAACGAAAAAGGCTTGTGTGATTTGCATAAGAACCTGAAAGTTGCTGTATACAAAAAGAGAAAATAAGATCACAGACAAAACAACAGATTTGAACAGCAATCTGAAGTAAAAACATTGTTGTAATATGTTGATAGATGAAGACCGGCTGACACGGAGAAAGAGTTTTGTTGACACCATCTCACTCCAGGTGGACGTCCTGTCTAACAGCCTTCCTGACCAGGTACAAATAAACTGTTACTGAGGCACAGTGAAATTTGAAGCAGTTATGCTTGTAACAATTTGTTGCTTTATTTTATCACTGTCTTATGAAAATATATAATATAATAAATATGTTAGGAAATCAGTATACATTCATGAGTAAATTTATGTGTGTGCTTCTGTGTTATTAGACACAGCTTGCAGAAGAGATTACATATGAAACGCTTAAAAAAGCCATTGGTGAGTGTTGTATGCATGTGTATATGTACATGCTGGATGGGTCTGTACGTCACCTCATATTTAATGTTCGTCTTTTTATACCCAGACACCACAGGTCTAGAAGAGCAGGAAAGAGAACGTAGACGTCAAGTGATGGAGAAGTTTCAAAAAGCTCCCTTCGAGGAAATTGCTGCACATTGTGAATCAAAGGTACAAACGTGTTTGAGGAAAAGATGATGAGTCAGCACTATTATTACAAATCTAACATATTCTCTCTTCATTCTGTGTTAAGGCCAACATGTTGCATGATCGCTTGGCTCAGATCTTTGAGCTGACTATACGGTGAGTTTGCCTTCTTTTCTACAGTGGGGCAAAAAAGTATTTAGTCAGCCACTGATTGTGCAAGATCTCCTTTTTAGAAAGATGATAGAGGTCTGTAATTTTCATTATAGGTACACTTTAAAAATCCTACAATGTTATTTCCCTCGTTTTGTGTCTTGTAGTTAGAGTGTGGTAGCTCCATTATGAGGGGGCTATTTAGTGTTTTGGGCTAACAATTTAAGGGTTGTGGGGTCAAATTCCAGGTCAACTGTAGTTACCAATGTGGGTCCTTGAGCGAGGCCCTCATTGCTTTAGGGTTTCTCTATGTAATTCTGTATTATGGTCCCAACTATTAAGTGGGAAACTTGTAAGTGGCTTTGGTGGAAAATAAATATGCGGTCACCCACAAACAAGCAAGATTTCTGGGTCTCCCAGACCCGTAACTTCATCATTAAGAAGTTCTTCTGTCCTCCACTCGTTACCTGTATTAATGGAACCTGTTTTACCTCGTTATCTGTATAAAAGACACCTGACCACAGCCTCAAACTGTCAGAATTAAAACTTAAACATGGCCAAGAAGACCAAAAAGCTGTTGAACGATACCAGGAAGAAAATTGTAGACCTGCACCAGGCTTGAAATGCTGAATCTACAATAGGCAAGCATGTTGATGTGAATAAATCCACTGTGGGAGAAATTGTAATAAAATGGAAGACATAAAACATCAATGATCTCCCTTGATCTGGGAACCCACATAAGCGCTCATTCTATGGAGTTAAAATGACCATGAGAACGGTGAGCAAAAATCCCAGTACTACACAGAGGGACCTGATGAATGACTTGCAGAGAGCAGGGACCAAAGTTTTTAAGGCTACCATCAGTAACACACTACGGCAAGAGGGGGACTCAAATCCTACAGTGCTAGGCATGTCCCCCTGCTTAAGCCACTACGTGTCCAGGCCCGTCTAAAGTTTTCTAGAGAGCATATGGGTGATCCAGGAGAAGATTGGGAGAATATTGTGTGGTCAGATAAATCCAAAATCAAACTTTTTGGTAAAAACTAAACTTGTAGGGTTTGGAGAAAGAAGAATACTAAGTTGCATTCCAATAACACGTTACCTACTGTGAAGCATGGTGGTGGAAACATCATACTTTCTGACTGTATTTCTGCAAAGGGGACAGGACGACTAATCTTTGTTAAGGAAACAATGAAACTGAGCCATGTATAATGAGATTTTAAGACAAAACCTTCTTCCTTTCAATAAAAGCATGGAAGATAAAATGTGGCTGGGTCTTCCAGCATGACAATCATCCCAAACACATCGCTCTGGAAATGAAGAAATGACTTAAACCCTATAGAAAAATTGGGGAGGGAGTTGAAAGTCTGCCCAGCGACTGCCTAAAAACATCTATAAGAATGTGTCAAAATAACAGCTACAGTGAAAATAGAAAACAGAGAACCCACAGGGGGGCTAACAAAAACAGATTTACTACAATCTGTAATTGCAAGGTATATCTACAGGGGTTGCACAATGAAACTGAAACACCTGGTTGTAGACCACAATAATTTATTCCAATGGTGTAGGGCCTCCTTTTGCGGCCAATACAGCGTCAATTCGTCTTGGGGGTGACGTACAAGTCCTGCACACTGGTTAAAGGGATTTTAAGCCATTCTTCTTGCAGGATAGTGGCCAGGTCACTACGTGATGCTGGTGGAGGAAAGCGTTTCCTGACTCGCTCCTCCAAAGTATAACCCATATTAAGTGTGTAACTTTTCTATTTGGGGCATAATTCCTAGCAGAGTGCATAGTGCTTTAGGCATTGTCGTACATTCCATCCTATATAAACACAATTGTAGAAAAACTAAAATATGTATTTATTGTGGTAGTGCTTATCTTTGATGTAATATCACAATTCATAAACCATGCTGAGTCATATTTGCGTACAAGCCTTTAATATTGATCGGCCTTGTCAGGCGGCAGGGTTTTTGTAAAGTTTACTTTGCTGGTTTTGTATTATTCTGCAAAAGAAAACCGCTCTATAATGGAAGGGAAAAGCACAAAATCTCTGCACATGTAGAAATACCAAATTACTAAATATTGCATAATAATGCTTTAAACTTTAAAGCTAGATCCTTAATAAAAATAAAATCCTGTTTCTTGGATTTTTTGTAACATGAACTTGCCTGTCTCTTCTCAGCCCACCTCCGAGTCCCTCGGGTACAGTTACAGTGACTTCAGGCCACACCCAATACCAGTCTGTCCCTGTGTATGAGATGAAGTTTCCAGACCTCTGCGTCTACTAACCCACCCTTAAAGTTCTACATATTTCAAAAGCGTATCTTTTCTGATGTACATCAGATCACAACCACTTTTCACTGAATATCTGAATGTCAGAACATGCTGCTTCACATTTTAAGCACCTTGATGTTTTCATTACCGACCAGCACTGTAATTCTACCGAAGTGTCATTTGCTTTCCATCCTATTTATGAGTCATTCAAGCTAGAGTATTCAATTTTGAGAAATAAAATCAGAAAAAATTACAAATATCCAACCAAACATATTTGAGACGCCAGCAAGTTGGCATAAGGATCTGTAAACATAGTCAGTTAAATGATCCAGTCATTTAATTTGGACAGAATGAAATTATTAGACTTGTTTTATGAAGTCTTTGATATAATTTATTGAGTATTATCAGGATGTAGTTAAAAACTATAACAAAAATGTTTCTTGATCAAATTGCATACTCTAACTTGAACAGCACTCTTACTTGTACTCGTGAACAATGGACGCTAAAATTTATGCTGTTCAGGTAAAAAGCTGTGATTGGCAACAACCTTTGAAGTGGCCCTTTAATTTAATAATATCTTGATAGCTAGTTAGCCATGCAGCAGTATATTTTGTATGTGTGAGTTTGCGTGCAGTTTGTGCAACTGTTTGTGGGTTGAGCTTTTGATGCTTCAAAGAGATATTTATTCATTGTGAATATTAGCTGAATTATACCACTTTGGTTACCAAAATGTTTACATGACCTTACATAGAACTTTCCTTTATTATGAATGTAGAGTCAAATTCTCCTGTATGAAATAATGGAAGCTTATAGACTCCAGATTTGAATGTTAAGCCATTTAAGCTTCAGTGGGTATTGTTCTCAGTTGATTTTTAATTTTACAGGATGCCCTTTGCCACGAATGTACTATTTAATTAAAAAAAAAAACATAGCTATAAAGATTAAGGGACTAATGACTTAGGTAAATAGCAATAATGAATATTAGAACATATTTAAATATGCTTAATTCTTACCTTATAATATAATCTATGGCATATTTCATTAGACTCTATGTTTATTATAGGGATTTTAGCTTTAGATTAAGAAACAGTTAATCTTTATATCTCGATTTCATTCATGGTTTGCGGGGATGAATGATCATTTTGATCATTAATAATGGGTTTTGTTGTTTTGAATTTTTTTTGGATTTACACATCTTTTCTCATACATGTTTCAATTCATATATGTGACTTTAGTATTCTCTCACCAAAGAGAACCACACTTATTATAGCTTCAAACAAAGTGATGTCGTTCTGTGTCAGTGCACATATGCGCAGAATATAAAGATCAAAGGTACAGATCAATTGTTTTAGCAGCTTCTAGCAAAACAAATGCACCTAATATTAAAATGTTTAAACTTTCAATAGACTGTTAAAGCTAAAATACTATGCTTTAAATGTTAAACTTTTTATATAGATTGCTTTTAGTCTGTTAACATACTTTATCTTTTCAATCTTTTTATGTCTATTAAGGTCCTGTAGAAGTTTTAAGTATTTTATTCATGTACTTAAGGTCTTATTTAAAAATGGATATTTGAAAAGGCTTTGTGGAAGACATGAAAGTTTAAGCTAGAGATGATCTATAGATGCAAAGAAGACCACTAGGGTAAAATCCATGTTTGGTTTTAACCTGTGAAGGTCTTAAGGGTGTGAGTCAGACTGTAGAAAAAAAATGTAAGTTGGGATTACATTTTGGAACAACATGTTTTATGGAAGAGGAATGTGGTAGATACACATGAGGTGGTATCTGTTGATTATGAATCTGAATGTGGTACAGCAGTACAAGGAATGGTTTGGTTTTTTGGAAACAAATCGGTCATGCTGTATTTCATACACAGGCATTGCAGATTGA
Organism: Xyliphius kryptos; assembly: GCA_025769995.1. Taxonomy (NCBI): domain Eukaryota; kingdom Metazoa; phylum Chordata; class Actinopteri; order Siluriformes; family Aspredinidae; genus Xyliphius; species Xyliphius kryptos. Next base: position 10,169 of record JAOUQT010249749.1, on the reverse strand, counting down.
TGCATTTTGCTTGGTTGTATTTTTTATGATTAAACATGAAATCATGGTCATACATTTAAATTTACTGTTTATATATTAAAAAAAAAACTGTGACTGTAACAGCATCCTGCTGTTTATAATGCATCTGCTGCTGATACACAATGTGTCTGCCTTGGACCTGACAGTTAGAGAAAAGAAACCATCACAAGTGGCAGTAACACTGAGAAATATCATTCCTTAACACATTGAGGATTTGCTGTTTGTGCGTTATGCATTGTGGTTGTTATGCCATAAGCATTTTAAAACATCTGTATGATATTATATAGAAAGTGCTTTGCAGTAGAAAAGGTGGGGGGAACTTGTTTTGAAATCTCTAAAATGATTGGTTTATTTTTGATTAGATGGTTTTAGTTAATTGCATTAGATGGATTAGAGCAGGGGTCACTGGGGGTTGAACGTAACACAACCATTAGAGTTGTTTGACCCTTAATCTTTGCTGAGTCAGCTACTAAATTTCAATGTTACTTGATTTTGAGCTTGATGATAGAGATTCAAAGTACAGATTTTTGTATTAATGTATTATAGTCTGCAGTAAACATCTATTTTATTGAGCTGAAATCTATTTTCTGTCATGATATTAAAGCAATGGTAATAGATACGTTATATTTCATCTATGTTCTCTGTCACAAGTTGTGATGCACTTTCGATTCGGAATCTTTGTGGTTGTAAGGACTGAATCATTCCCGCATGCTGCTGTGTTGTACTGGTATGATAGTTGGGCAATAAAGAAACTTGTAATAATAAATCTTAGTTTTATAACAGCAGCAAAACAAATGCTTGGTACAATCCTGACCAAAATAGTCTTAGTAATTAATAATGTGTGTGAAATTGTATGTAATGAAACGACAACTTAGTAAATGTCATGTTCACCCATGTCCTTTTGAGTTTGTGTGCTTGGTGCATGTTAATGCATTTCCAGACTTTGATCTATATTGGGCATCTAAAAAGGGATCTGTGTGTAATCGAGCCAACAGGAACAATGATCCCTTAGTGTTATCCTAAATTTGGGATAAAAGCTGCAGGTCACTAGTCGTATGTGTGTTTTTGAAAACAAATGCTGAGAATATTCTGTATGTGTTATAATTAATCTCAGTTGCATTCACATTGTATTAGAAAATGTGAGTGAATATCTCTTAATAACAATGTGCTCTAACTCTGCCAAATGTACATTTATTCCTCTGTCTTACGGAGATCGGACGTTTAACCACTGTCATGTGCACGATAGGAAAAGATCAATAAGGCAAGACATTTCAATAAAGGTTTTATATTTTAAATGACTTGGTCTGACTGATTGTATGAATTCATTAGTGCTTTTATTGTTTTTGTGTTAGTTATAATATTGTTAATATTAATTGTTTTATTATTTGTAATGTTAGCTATAATTGTGCTAGCTCAGGGTGTTATGCTAGCAATCTGAGGGTTGTAGGTTCCAATTCCCGCTCTTATAAGTTACCAATGTGGGTCCTTGAGCAAGACCCTTAACCTTCATTACTCCAGGGATTCTGTATGTAACCCTGTGTTCTGACCTCAACTAAGTGGGATATTTGTAAGTCGCTTTAGATAAGTGTCTGCTAAATGACCCTAATAAACACTAATGAATACAAGCTCAAGTATCTTGTTAATATGTCAATGAATGTGTCAAAGATTGTTTAAAGTTTGTGTTAAAATCAGGTAAATGCAAACATTGGGATGAAGAATTAGGAAAAGATAGTAGCAGTCATGTTACTCCATTACTTCTCTCTCTCATTAATAGCAAAAGAGACTGTAAGTAGGATCGTCTGCCTACTGGTCAAATCTGGAATATTAATAATTAAAAACGCACAGAATTTTTTTAAACACGTGTAGATCTTTATTTCGGTGATTGTTTTTAGAGTTTTCTTTTTACTGCAAATGGGAACGTAATTTTGGTTAAATAAAGCGGTTTCAAAAGTCAAAGTCTCTCCATTGACTTCCTGTAGCTGCTCGCATTCAGTACAACGTACTGACTCTGGCTTACAGGACAACCTCTGAATCTGCCCCTTCTTACCTTCAGTCCATCTGTACTAAATACACTCCACCTCGTTCACTACGCTCTAGTGATGAATGTCACCTGGTGATTTCAACTCACCGAGGTGCAAAGTCTCACTCCATTTTATTCACCTAAATGGTGAAACGAGACCATTCGTAAGGCTGAATCACTGTGTAGCTGTTTTTTTCCCTAAACTACTGACTTGTGGTATTATTTGTTAGTCGCGTTGGATAAAAGTGTCTGCTTAATGACATAATGTAAATGTATTATGCATTAGAGGATGTGTGCAAACGCTTTAGTATTTTTGATAAGTAAAAACTTAAATTATTAAGTAAAATCTTAAAATAAAATGTTATCAGACACCATGACAATACATGTATTTATTATGATACAAATACACGCATTATTTATTTGTGTTAACATTCTGATGATGTAAAACATTATAAACGTGAAATAAAATCCCGTACATATGTAATGAGTACTAAAACAAGCAATGAGATAAAAGATGGAACACTGCAGTAAACATTTGGCAGTTTTACAGTAACATAATATCATCATATTATTTGAACACTACAAAATATTTCACATTTCTGTGAGACAGCAGCGCAAAACACTACAGTACTATCAAAAACAATGTCTACATCATTATAAAACTATATGGCATTGTTATCAGTTTAGGTGGGTTTTTTTTACTATCTACCTTATATAAAGCAATGTATATAAACGGTATAGACAATAGTCTCTAAGGGGTCTTGTAGGGGTCCTAACCACTGGAAAACCGAAGGTAGGGTGACCCTCAAAGATACAGAGAAAAATATGGGTAACAGTCTGTAATTGTAGAACTGTAAAGTTCTTGGTAAGCAAAAGATTTACCATATGGTTTAACTAATACGTGGCCAGTGAGTATACAGTATTTTTGTCTTATAAACTGTTTTTTTTTTTTTTTGGAGCAAGATGTTAAAATAAAAAAAAGTTAAATAAAAACAGATCCCAGGAGCAAAGTAAAATCAGTAACATTCATTTGATCTAAAACTATCATAGATATTTACGATAGATATTTTTCCCCTTATACATTTTTTATTTCTGCCTTTTCAACAATTATTCAGATAGTAAGGTTGGCGATTTATTATTATTATTATTGATTTAAATACAGATTTGGTTTGAAATGAAGGAAATTGTCAGAAAAAAATGTTTTCATTGTCAAAAAGAAAAAACGGTTCAGAAGGTATACTGCACTGTTTAGGTTTAAACTGATTCTGCTGAAATGATAATACACTTGGTCAGCTTAGATATTATCATTTCTTAATTTTATACTTCCTCCTCCTCATCCTCATTTTCCTCCTCTTCATTCTCCTGTTTCTTCTCTTTCTTTTCATTTACCTTTTCTTTTTTTATTCCCTTTTCCTCCTCCTCTTCCTCTCCCTCATGCTCATCCTCATTTTCCTCCCCTTCTCCTTCCTGCTCATTTTCATTCTCCCCCTCTTCCTCTTCCTCTTTCTCTTCTCCTTTATACATTTCCAACATGGGGAGTTCTTTTTTATTACCCTCTAAATGAGCAATTCCTGCTGAGGTGCTCTGTGTTAGTGGATGTTGCTGTGTTCCTGTGTGATGATGTGGCTGTATTTGGATAGATTCTGAACTCTCTTGACTGGAGTCATCACTGGTTGACTGTGGTAGTTGGTGTGACTGGCGTTGACACGGTGGCTGGGGACCAGAACATCCAGAGGAAACTGAATGGTTGAAGTAGGATGCTGCCATGCACTCAGCTGTGGTGCGATCACACACACACTGTAATCGATCACACACACTTAAGCCCAGACCTGCGGCAGAAAAATATTTACACTTGTATGCTGTATATATCAGAAGATGCAATCCATAGAAACAAAAAGGTTGTCCAAGATTAGACTGTGTGTAGTTAAAAAAATTATAATTTAAGGTTGTTTCACATAATTCTTATTATGACTTTAAAACAGTTCCTCTCTTTAATTTAGTTTTTATATGCATTTTAATTTTACTATTTGCCATTTTGATAGTTATTTCATAGTTGCCTGAGCAAATTCTCAATGGGTTTGTCAGTTTTCAGTCAAGTGTAGTCAAGTTTTTCAGTCAAGTTTTTGCTTGTCAACCATTTGTATGTTTTATGTACTTTTATCAATAAAACCTCTACATGAGCATTAAAAAAATAAAAATATTTACTGTAAGGACCTACAACAATATATAGTTTTTCCAAAAATTGTTGCTAGACCAAATCAAGGTTTTCATCATATTTTCAATGTAAGAAATTGTGATTATGAACTATTTTTAAAGTATACTTTGTTCATGGTAGTCAGTGGTACAATATGTGGTACAACATGTACATAAGACATTTATTTATTTATTATCTTCTGCTTATTCCTCTATGAAGGAGGTCGCAGGGGGGTTCTCATACCCATTCAGCGAAAAAGGTCTTGGACACTGGGCAAATGCATCCAGTACAGGGTGCCAGTCTATTGCTGGGCACACACTCACTCACACACATCTACAGACTATAGGGGCAATTTAAAGCACCCAATTTACCTTGAATCCATGTTTTTGGACTGTGGGAGGAAATCGGAGAACCTGGAGAAAACCCATGGGAAAAACATGGAAACTCCACCCAGATTGGGATTCAAACAGAAAATCCTCAGCGCTGAGAGGCGAACGTGCCATCACTAAGCCACCATGCTTCCCCAAATAAAACATGGGGTATCTTATTAGTGCTTTAGTGAAATTGGTTTAAGTTTGGAGCAAAATTATACTTTTTAATTTTTTTTTTATTATTATTTTTTATTTATTTATTTTTTTTTTTAACACTTTTTCAAATTATAATACAATATAAGGGCTGATAATTCAATTTCTCATGCAAATTTAATAATTAAAAAAATGTGAATTTAAACTTGAAAAGTATGTTATAAATATATGCTTAAGAACATCAATCTTACATTCAGGCTTCCTGTTATGGCAGTTGACATGAATGTTGACATTCCTGTCTCTCCTACATCCAAACACCACAAGCTGCTCCAGACAGCACTTGTGAAAAAAACAACATCTAAAGAACAAAAAAAAAAGAGAACATTTTTTTTTGTTGATTACTGACATTAAAATGGCAACCTGACTCCATTTATAAACATCAAATTTCTCTTTTTATGTTTCATGTCTTACCGGTCCATTTGATCCAGAGGCATTCCACTGCCCTGTTGCCCACAGTAACACCCATAGTGCTGGTACTCTTGAGGACAACGGCCAGTGAGACAGTGCAGCATTTCCCCCAATGCTGCAAACTTCCTAATTGTCACTCCCTCTTTATTGTATTGTGTAAATGTCATGTCACACTCTACAAACAAAACACACACATGGTTTCAAATAATCTTTTTCTGAAGCAAAAAAATAGCATTAGGACCACCGAAAGGTGAAGTGAATAACACTCGTAATGTCTTTATCATGGCACGTGTCCTTTGATGGGATCTATTAGGCATCATGCACTTCTGCCAAAAGAACGTTATTCTCAAAGCTGACGTGATAGAAGCAGGGCAAAATGGACAAGCATAAGGATTTGTCTGAGGGCTATTAGACAACTCTGTCAGAGCATCTCCACAACGGCAGATTTTGTGGGATGTTTCCAGTGTACATTGGTTAGCCTCTATCAAAAGTGGTTCAAGGAAGAAACAGTGTTAAACCTGGTGACAAGAGTCATGGATGGACAAGGCTCCCTGATGCACATGGGGAGTGAAGGCTGACCCATGTGGTCTGCTCCAACAGATGAGCTATTGTAGCTCAAATTGCTGAAGGAGTTAAAGCTGTTTCTAATGGTGTTTCAGTGCAGACCAGTCAGGGTACCTACACTAAACCCTGTCTTCTGTCTGAAGTGCCAACAATGTGCATGTACGCAAAACCAGACACTGAAACAGAAATAAAAATGTGGCCTGCTCTAATGAATCTCGTTTTCCTTTACACAATGTGGATGTCCAGGTGTGTGTGTGTTGCTTATCTGGGGAAAACATGGCACTAGAAATACCTTTCGTTTATATCATGGGTCCTGCAATTTATATGGATGTTTCTTTGACACATACAACTTACTTAAGTATAGATGCAGATTGTGTACGCCCTTCCATGAAAACGATATTGATGACCAGATGACCAACACAACATTAGGAAGGATAAGTAGGATAATGGTCTGGTCAGTGTATGTAGTGAGGGAGGGGTAAATGCAGTTCTTACCTTCTGGTTGTGTGTGTAGCTGCATATCAGACAATCCTGCAGCTTCAAGCAATGACATGGCAAAGAGTGGTAGTGCACGCTTTCGAGGGTTGATAAGTTCTGTAAAACACAAGAAATACAATATAACTTGAAAAATCTGATCAAATGGAAAATGGAGAAAGACATTGTCTATGTCTTACTGTCTTGTTTTGCCTCGTGTTGCTCATCATGTTCTTCTTCTTGAGAATGGGCTTGCGCTGTGTGGGATAACGAAGCAGGGGTTTTGCTGGGTTTTGTGGTGTGAAAAATTCTGGGAGTGGGTGTCGGTCCAGAGTAAATGTAAGGAGTGGGATTTTGTCCATTCTCATCTCTGGCTGTCCCATCATGTTGTAAATTGAGGGTTGCCAGTTGAGTGTTTGAGTAATGTGGATGGGTGGTATTTGTATTTAAAGTGCCTGTTGTTGATGATCTGTTTGCAGTTTTTGTGTTGAAATTGTGAGTTTGCGTAGCTGATCTGAGAGAAGGGCTTTTTTTTTCACTGTTTTTATGTATTGTTTTAGGGGCCAGTGTCACATGGCCATTAATTTCGTTTGAGGTTGATGTGTTGACAGTATTTAGTTTTATAGAATGACTGGGATTACTATCCTGTATTTCCTCAATGGAATTATTTTCAGTACTTTCTTCATCTTCTGAACTTTTAGTATCTTTTTCTTTATTGGAATGCTGGGTAGTGAGATGTGTGTTATTTGAACCAGGCAAAGGTTTGAGATACTCTGTGCTATTTTGTGCTGGGGTGGTTACTTGTGCATGCAAAAATTGTTCTTTTATTTTCTCCACTTCTTCACTCCTGCTATTGTTGCTTTCATTTCTGTCTTCATCAGAAAGTAAATATGATGGTGTGGATATTTTTTGTTGAACTGTAAGAAAATTTGTTTCTGGTAGGGATGTGATTTCTTGCGTTGCTTCCAATTCGGGACTGGGAGTCAGAAGTTTTTGATTATCTTGAGATGTATTTGGTGTTTCTTCATCTGTCTGATTTTGGTTCTCATTGATTGGTCTATCTGCACTCAGATTGTTTTGATTCCCGTCACTCCTTCCTTCAAACTCCATTTTGTTTTTGTGTGACGTTGTAAAATCTAAATGTGGAATGGTGATGTCATTAGACACCACATCACCATGTCTACCTTCCTCCTCCTGTCTTTGTGATGCATATGTCCAGGGCTGGAAGAGGGCAGGTTTTACAGTAGTGATGGTGGGTGATGTCACTTCCTGTTGATTTTCTTTCTCAGGCCAAGGTGTAGATGTTTCTGTACCTGGCCATTACAATCAAACAAGATATTAGTTGCATTTGACCCTTTCTGCAAAATATTAAACATACTTAACATACAATTACATTTTTGTCATACTGTTTGTGTAAAGTTAGGAAAAGCTAACAAAATGCCAATGTAATTCTGAAAATTAAATGAGGTTACAGTTTACGGCGTGCTGCTTTGCTAAAGTTTTATAACTGAAAGCCATAAAAGAGGCAGAGATGTAAATATAATATATGTAATATACCACACTGATGATTAGCATAATACATTACTCTTCCGCTTAATAACAACGTTCAAAATAATTTTAATGTTAGACGAAGCAGGTTGTGATCATAAACAACATTAAAGGTGTTAGGAAGGATGGAAGAACCTTTTAGAACTTTGATTACTGTTTTTCAGTTATTTTATTGCTTTATGTATTTTGGCTTATAAAACGTACTGTCCAGAGGCACTTCCGTGGTATTTAGCCATAAACTTGTTATCTATATAAATGTTAGTAACTGATATTAACGCAATAACTTCAACAAACAGAAACAGCGAAAAAGTACAACTAGAAAACAGTAATTCCATCACTCTTGTTCCATTATTGTTTTTGTATTGCATTACCTTTTTCTCTAGGCAGTTTCTTACCATTAAAAGCACTTCCCTCTTGTTCCTCAAATCCTTCTTTGCCCTCATATCCATTAACCTCTAACCAGTTTAGTTCAGTTACTTCCACCTTGCTTGGTTTTTCTCCAGTTCCTGCAGGAAAATTGTCAGAGAATACGTGATCACATACTGTTCTTAAAGCTACATCTTAAATAACAGAAGCACATTTTTTTCATATTTCATATTTCTTTAAACATGTAACAATAATTTGTATTATTTAATTGTATTTTTACCTGGAGGAAGAATCTCTGAATTTTCTAAGTAGGTTTGGTTCATCAGGGTGTCATTTATCATCAAAACACCTTCAGTGGCATCATTAAAAGTAGTGTATATGTCTAAAAAAAATAAGCAAGCAATACAAACTCTGTAATTCTATTGCCTGATGTATGTTTTAAAGAAATAATAACATTATCATCTGTCATGTGTGTTCATCTAAGGTTACATTTACCCACATTTAAACTCAAAGATCTACAGTATCTGTGTGAGAGTGTATGTGTGTGCTTTGTGTTCTTACCTGTTTGGTTGAATGCTTTAGAAACATAGGTTTCATTATGAAGACCTTAAAAAGAAAGGAAAATTTGTTTAATGATATGTAATAACTTTTGAATTAATATTATTACATCATGATATCATTTTATATAAATTATTATGCATTTTAACAGCTGTTAGACCAATGCTACTACTACACAATTCTAAATTTAAAATATATAATAAAAATAATGCCTATACATACAATGCAAAAAGTACAAAGACAATGAAAACACATCACAGGTTTTCAGGTGCTTTTTAACACCATGAGCCTTGTGAAGTTGCTTCAGACAAGACTTCCTGTGAGAAGCACCTAAAGCAACAATGTGTTGGATTCTGTGGCACCTAGTTGTGAAATTTTGGATTGCAAGCACTTCACTAAATAAAATGAAAGCCTTATGGGAGCATTGCTTCTATGAACAACAGCAACCAATGTGACCTCTGTGGAAGCATCGTGACAACAGGGCCTTGTGGATGACCCTTTTAATGTAAATGTAAAAAGCCTTCATAGTTAAAATTTATAGGTACAGGTGATTATACACAAACCTAAACCCTTCTGAACTATAAGTCTTATTTGCTTGTTTCATTTTTAATTAAGGGTGGCATAGTGGTTAGCATGTTTGCCTCTCTGGGTGGGTTTCCAGGTTCTCCGGTTTCCTCCCACAGTCCAAATTTAAGGTAACATGGATTTAAGGTGAATTGACTGCTCCAAGTTGCCCCTATAGAGTCTATGTGTCTGTGTGTGTGTGAGTGAGTGTGCACAGCAATAGATGTCCTGTCCTGGGTGTATCTGCCCAGTGCCTGAAATGTTCTCCCCTGCATGGGCATAGGGAAACTCCCCTTAGCGACAGTAGAGGATTAAATGGAAGATAAAGAATGAATGAATAAACAAAATTTTAATTCAGATGATTTTCCATGAATTAATGAAAACTGTTAATCCATGTTGTAAATTAACAATTAAGTTTAAAAATTCTGATGTTCAGTGAAATACAGGGTTTACTGTACATTATTTTAAAGAAGCCCATTTTTAGTTACTATCACTCCTGTATTTCAGTGACACATAATATAACCTCATCCAAATTTACCAGCAAAACTGGTAAAATACGCATCAAAAACATATTTTCCAATTAAATAGACTTTATTAATGCTTGTTGAGTATTTAACATCATCCTTTAAGAAACCAATCAAAACTAATGAAAACAATTCCAAATTATAAAACCGAACCTCTTTAGGAGTCATCATAAAAAACACAAAGTCTATGTCTAAGCTTCAATTTCTCAATAAAATTATATATCTATATAAATATACTGCTCAAAAAAATAAAGCAAACACTAAAAGAAAACATCCTAGATCTAAATGAATAAAATATTTATTTAAAAGATATATTCAGTTGAAAATCTTTATTTAGTAGACAGTGG
>JAOUQT010249644.1:0-17250 GCA_025769995.1 Xyliphius kryptos | reverse complement strand
ATAGTGTAGCATGGCTGGGTGGGCTGGACTTTTCTCGAGCAGCCAATTACTGTCTAGATCCCACCCACCTGTTAAAACGGGTCCTAAATACAAAAATCAAACGTGAGAAATTTTTAGACGCGAGAGGGCGATAGATAAAAGTGCGAGCGAAAAAATGAGAAGCGCAAGAGAAAAAATGTGCAACGAAGAAAATTGCTTACGAATTCTGTTTTTAAGTTCTCAAAACTTTTGGACCCTTTCTGACCTTTCTCATACATTTTCTATAATTAAAACAAATATGTCTGATCTTTAACTACTGGATTCTCTTATTTGCAAGTCAAAGAAACACACTTTTTGTAGATAAAAGCATCTGCTAAAATACCTAATGTAAATGTGTATTAAAATAAGATTTTCTCCACCAAGCCCATAATGTTACTTTAAAAAAGTGGACATTGTGATGAATACTTCTTAAATATGAACTACTTATTAACTTTTGCGAAATATTCTGGAATTTTTCAAAAAAAAATAAAAATAAAAATTCTCATCAACTGTAAATAACTAGCACCCTGATTAGCACTGAATTGGTTGCTTTGCCTGAGACACGAAGAGAAAGGTTACTGAGGTAAACTCCTCAGACATTTTTATATTAATCATAATTACATTATAAGCCTGTTGGTCACAAAAGCGGATGCAGATAATAACCCATTTGGAATCCATTGTATAGCTGTTTTAAAATCTAATTCAATACTGGGTCAACTTTGATTGATTATGTCTTTAGTGAAAGACGTAACAATAAAAGTCAGGCTGAAGAAATACCATAATTTTCTTTTAAACTGGATTTAAAACTCAAAGTGAGTAAGGGGGAAGTTAAGTAAAAAAGTAAGATTAATGAAGCAATAGAATAAGATCCTTGGTGGCCCAAACAGTTTCAACTCGGCATTTGCTGTGTTTTTGTTGTCACCTTCATTTATGTTAATCTGGGCTGTAAAACATATTTTTTTACTTTAATTGAATGCATTTATTGCTTAAAATTTTTTAGAACATCAGCTAAACAAAGTCCCATCCCTCAAACTGCAATTATGTGTATCGGGTTAGTATAAAAAAACAAAAAATAAAATACTGAAAAAGGTCTACAGATGCACAGCAACCCCCTTTGGTTAATTTTTAAAGATTAAACTTCGACTATTGATCATACATTCGTTCTTAGGTGTTTAAGATCCTCATGTGGTTTTGATTGTAAATAATTGTTGGCAAAAGATGGCCAGTCATGGTGAGTTCTGGTGGATTCCTTTAGAAGTTATATTTTGAGATATTACCTCATAACTGTATTTGTTTAATCCTTGACATGTAACGAGACTTGTAGTGAGTTTTCCATTTGTAATAAAATGTTTCATTTACAAAAAAAGACTGCTTTTTAACATAAACCTCAAAGTTTACCATCGTTACCAGCATCATTTGCTGACAAGTAATTAACATGCAGAATTTTAAATACGTAGTTGACACACAAACTTTCACATTTTTAAACTTCAAAACAAACTTAGTGATATGAACATCAAAGAAATTTAACTTGTTCAGCTTTGAAACTTTTATATTTTAAATATTAGAAATAAACTTGCACTATTGCTTCTGAACTTTCTCTTCCAAATTAGATTTCGGAAAGGGTCTGTACTGCGGCTCTCATCTCAGCGTCTGATACTTTTACAACTTCTTGTGCATTTCTCTTTTCGGAGGGCGATGCGGCTCGAACCGAGAAACAGGTTAAGACATTTTTCTGTCTGTCATAGTTCCCCACACAGCGATGCACCTGACCTCGGATCAATCTGGGCAGCATCCGATCCTTCAGATAATAAAAAAGGACAAAAATGGGAGATGAAAAGTGGAGAGCTATCTACACTCAAGTTGATTGATTAGCCTAGGCAGCTAATTAATTTCTTAATTCATCTTTATAGATTTTACACTCATCACATTGTGTAAAAAAATTCATAGTGTCATTAATCAAACTGTCCTGCTGACTGACACATTAAGCATCATGTTTACACTGATTGTGCTTCAGCAGAAAAATAAGTACTAGGTGTTCGAAACACCAATCAGTGGTGTATCCTAAAAAAGAATTGGGTAAGACGACTAGATTTTAAAATGCACACTACCAGCCAAATATATTAAAACAATTTTTCATGTTATAGTGATCTTCACACAGTCTAAAATGTACCAGCTCTTGTGGATACAACAGCAGAACACAATAGGTACTGTATTGTTGCAAAAGTTTGTCAGTTTGTCCCAAACAAGCTCAATAGGGTTTAAGCCTGAAGACTGCACAGTCATCTCATTTTTAGAAGCCTACTGCCTTGTTTTTGTCTTCTAATGTAGTTCGGAAATAATCTAAAAGTATTGTTTAGGTCATTGTCTGGTTGTAATATGAATCCCTGACCAACTAGGAGTAGACCAGAGGGGGGTGTCTGGTGTTCCAGTCACTCATTGCAGTCACATACCGAGGAACCATCCTTTCACTTACTAGACAGCAAACAAAAACCAGAGGTACCAAATATTTTAATTTGGTTCATCACTCGTCCACTAAAAGTGCTGCTTGGCCCACATGAACATGGTTTTTATTTAGCAATTTTGTAAGTTGCTTTCTTACTGCTACTTAATCTGTCAAATCTGCATCTTAAAGTTTTCTCTCACCATTGAAATGGAAATAATTCAACCTGCATTAGGCTTCAAAAAGTTTTCTCCAGTTTTCAAGTGCCTTTGGATGCTACCTCACATCAATTTATTTGCCATTTCTATATTTTGTCCATATTTTACATGACAGACCTACATTTCTGCAAGTTAAAATTTTTATTGTCTTTCTGTGCTGCAGAACAACTGTTAAAAAAAATGGTTTACTTCCTGTTTGTACCATATCAGCTTGTTCATTGGATAGACATTGTAAAGAACTGCAAAGATATTCATCTAAAGGTTTTTGCTGTGCATTGTGTACTTTGTTACTTCTCAGCACTTGCTGGACGAAAAATAGAACACATTGGACAGGTCCCTGGTCTACCACATGACATACACACAAACCAATCACACTAATAATAATTTAGCTGATCTATGATTCACCTTGTTATCATGTGTAGTGTGTGGAAAGAAACTGACACTTTCTGTGTCATTATTCAGAAGACTAGCAAGAAGTAAGAAAATATACTCATAAGACCTTTGTAAATATTTGCCCCTTGCTTATATTATTAAGGGTGCCAAAGATTAAAAAAAACAGTTAATAAAATAGTACTCTTACAAATAGTAGTCTTACAAGCACAAACAATAAAATCATGAAAAATATAATACCATAAATAAAAGACAAAAGATATTAAAATGTAACTTGCCTAGTGTTTACAAATTTTAAGACGAATATTTGAGAAAATTAAAGGAAAAACTTTCATTCAATATTCAATTGTTTTATCTTCTTACTTTGGTTTGGATATTTTGTTATTAGGACCTTAACAATTTTAAGTTGTGAGTTTGACCATTTTGCCCGGGGGTGAAAGTAACAGTATTACTTTTTGGTTTTTAAGGGACAAAGCTGTTGTCGGACCTGACCTGTTAATGAAAGAAATTCCTGAAGGTGTAAAATTCCTCATTTTGGAACTCCAATAGGTTTGATTCATTCTTATGCCATAATACATTTTTACTTTAGTACAGGTGATGGGATATCGGATTTTGTTTTGCAAATGTAAGCCAATTATAAAAAATGTCATTTATTCTGGATCACTGACATCTATGCAGCATTGTATGTAAATCATGCACAAGGTAATATACTTACAGTTTCATAGAACACACATGGCACTGTATCCTTCCCGTCTCTCAATAAGAAATTTTTGGCACCATATTTGCCAATCGTGACCGCTGAGTCCAAAGTGCCTGTAATTAGACAGACTGAATAAGCAACTGAATTTTGTTCAAATTAAGTTTAAAACTAAAATTTAGCACCAGAGTAGACTTAATCAGTTGAATCAACATGCTAATCATTATTACTTACCAAAGATCTCAAACATCATTGGAATTTTGTCTTTGAATTGGCTCCAGTGCTTCATTCCTTCGATTACAGCAGTGAGAATTCGTAAGCTTGGCGTGGCGATTGGGTTTTCTTGTGCCACTGTAGATTTCTACCAATTTAAATATGCATAATAGATTAGTATAACATTTTACATTTAAAGAGCACACTAAAAACATATCTTTTAAACCTACAACCCCAACATTCAATCTTTAATGTATATGTTTTAAACCCATAAGCTCATTTTACTACGTCTTTGAAATAAGAAAATTGCCATTTGGACAAAAAAGTAAAAAAAAAAAAACTAAAACCAGCAAAAGTGGCTATACAGTAATTCTTTAACTCAATGACCATGTAGTCAGTGCCATGTTTTTGCAATTGACAATATTTTATGTGTCTGACATAGAACTAATTTACAACTTTAAACGTAAAAACATTACCAAATTATTCTTATCTGCCTAGTATCATTTCCAACATGGGCTGTTTTTCTGCAAAGGTTGTCTGTTAAATATTCTTTCCATGATGTCCTAACATTACGAAATCAAGCAGTTTTCTGTAAATTAATGCTTGCACCATAGGATTACATTGTAAAGTTTTTTTTGCGGTTGCTTTTTTGTGTTGTAATATATTTTGACTGACTGCTTTCACTCTTTCTTACAGAAACAAGTTCTTATGTTATAAATCCTGGCAGGGTGGACATAGCCCTGTCAGTAGTTTGTATGTTCTCCCTGTGTCTATGTGGTTTTTATTGGTGCGTAAATGTTTATCTGGTCACCTGAGGTGTTTTTCTGCCTTTTACTCTATGAGATCTAAGACAGGTTTCAAACATTTGCTTTTTATAGTAAAGGGTAAAAAGTCCAATAAAACACAATTTTAAGTATAATATTAATAAAGGTGGACAAGTGGGGAAAACTAAATTAATAAATTTAATTTATGAAAATGCAACATTTTATAAATTTATGTTGTCATCCTCATGAATTAATGTATTTGATTTTAAAGCTGGGTGTTAAAAAAATACCATGAGTTAATTCAATTACAGGCAGCCTGGTGGACTGGTGACTAATCTGGAATTTATTTGCCTACATTTGCCAAATGATTGCCTGCAAAAGTAGCTCATAAAATGTATTTAATTTACAAACTAAAACATCCAACAAAGTATTTTAATGTTCATTCATTCATCATCTTCTTAATCCTCTGCTAGTGTTTTGGAGGGTTCCCCATGCCCATCCAGGGAAGAATGTTCTCCCTGGATGGGCGATGCCAGGATAGTTGGCCAATCTATCGCTGAGTATTTTAATATGTACAGTATATCTATTTACCATTTGACATATGTGTATTTTTTACACTTATATAATTCCGTTTAAGAGGACTGTCAGGAATTAGCTCCGTTAAACTTTAGGTTAAGATTAAACAGCTTGGAGACCTTCTACCTAAAAGATGGCTTCCATTACCTGCTGCTGTGGAGCGCTGTTACTTTTTGTTATACCAAATGTGTCTTCTACCCACGTTGCACCCCCTGTGACTCCCACAGATTTAAACTTCCACTGGGAGCTTTGGCTCTGAGCCTCAGGTTTTTGGTTGCATGCATTCGGATGTGACGGTGTCAGAGGGGTGTTCTTGCTGTTCTGCTGCTGGATGGGTTTCCTGGCAGTATAAGGTTTATTCTGAAACTGAGTGGCTCCACTCCCACCTGGGAATCCACTCGGTCTGAAGCCTTGAGTTGTTGCCATGGAATTCTGTTTGCCTTGAGGTTTCTGTGATCCTGTCTGTGACCTGTAAAGTACAAAATCCTCATGAAGCCAAATTCTAAACTGACATCTAACCCCATTTCTTATTTCCATCTATCTTTTAGGATTTATGAAAAACTGCCATGACAAAATAATCATTTATTTCTGAGACATTCTGCACATTAAGGATTATCAAGGATATCAGAAGTGCTCTTTATTTATCTTCTATCAATTATCATTTCAGTAGCTGTTTAATGGCCCATCAGCCCACTAGAATGAGAAAATGTGATCTCCGATTTTGACTGTGGCATTGTTGCTGGTAATTGACTTTGTATAATCAACAGTCTCAGAAATAGTAAGGAACAAGCATCTTTTTTTATGATGGAAACCAATGTTAATGGGGATATCGTTAGGGAACAACCAGAAAGGCTACTCAGATAAATACTTTAAACAGCTGTGGTGAACAGAAAAACATTTTAGAATGTACAACACATTACTACCTGTTAATAAGTGCATTTGCTGTTAAATACTGACTTTGTGACAAGTGATATTTTGTGTATACCAGAGAAGCCATGCCAGTTCACACATCCCCGAAACCAGGGGAAAGAGGGCCAAATGAACAATAGTTCCTTCTGACAAGTTTTTCACCCCAAAACTTTATTTCTTGTACCTCTATTTTTCAAATGGCATTATTACCTGATATAAGCAACTCAAGCGTGAACTATAAAGACACATTTCTTTCATACCTGGAACACTGAACAAACTGTATAAAGTATTTTAAGACATTTAAATTTAAGGTTAAGAAGCTCCTCTGTCACACTGTTGTCAGCTTATTGCAGAGTCCGATTCACACTGCAAAAGATAAAATCTTAAAGTGTAAAAAGTCTTGTTTTTGGCTTAAATAGATTTGTAATTAAAATAATGTTGTTTTTTAAAAAACTTTTTTTTTTATTTAAAAGTATCTTAACAAAAATAAATGCTCACTATACTGGCATACTTTACTTTTTTTTAATTTTTTGTTTATTTTTCTAATATTTACATAGGTTTTTGCAGTGCAATTGTTTTTTTATGGCAGGCTAATGATATATTATTTTATATGATATAACGATATATCAAAAGGAGTGTTCCAATGACCATCCAGGCAAGACTGTTTTTGGCACTGACTGTTTTTGGCAAATACATCCAGGACAGGACACCAATCCATCACTAAGCACACACACACTATTTAAGGGCAGTTTATTTAAATTTGAGATTCAATTAGCAGCCAATTCACATTGAATTCAAGTTTTTGGAAAGTGGAAACTCCACATAAATTGAGATTTGGACCTGGGTCCCCAGCGCTTAGAGGCAGATATGCTAATCACTACACCACCATGCCACCCCAAGTATTTTCAATGTATTCAAATGTAGTTTTCATAAAGTTTTTCCTTAGATGTGTCAGGTTTTTGACCTTTGTTCACCTCAAATAGGAATCAAACCAGAAATCTTTTTTGGAGAGGCATAGAGGGTTAACCACAGTATGGATACTAATGAAAACCGCAAATAACTTTACAATGTAATGATTTTACTTTTTTTCTTGTATTTTCTTCAACCAACAGAGTTGAACTAATTCATTCATTCATTATCTTCTGCTTATTCCTTTATGAGGGTCACTCACTCACACAGCCACACACATACTATACAGGACAATTTACAGAATTCAATTAATCTTCAATCCATGTTTTTGGGATGTGGGAGGAAACCGGAGAACCCGGAGAATACCCACGCAGACACGGGGAAAACATGCAAACTCCACCCAGATAGGGATTTGAAGAGGCGAATGTGCTAACCACTAAGCCACCCTGCCGCCTGAACTAATTACAGCTAATCTATTATTTAAATCAGTTTCTCTACGTTAATATATCAATTTACCAAGGCTTCTTTTGTGGTTGGGGTATAGAGATACATCTTCGTTCTGCAAAACCAGGTAAAGCAGAGGCCCATGTGTTGGCCTGCTGAGCTTGGGATTTAGGGCTGTTTTTCAGGCTCCATTGATTTCTTTGGGTTAGAGGCACCCAGTGTGTCGATGCCTGTTCATTTCCTTCACTATCTGTGAAAGCAGCATAATAAACAACTTGTCACTCTACTACATACAGTATCTTAAAGAGTATATCTGCTATACAGTTGCAAGAAAAAGTATTTGAACTCTTTGAGATTACTTGGATTTCTACATAAATTGGTCATTAAATGAGTTCTGATCTTCATCTAAGTCACAACAATAGACAAACACAATCTACTTAAACTAATAGCCCAAAAAACTATTTGTTTGCATGGTTTTATTGCACACAACACAAACATTCACAGTGCAGGGGGAGTATGTAAGTATGTGAACCTTCGGATTTAATAACTGGTGTAGCCTCCTTTGGCAGCAATAACTTCAACTAAATGTTTCTTGTAGTTGCAGATCAGACCTGCACAACCGGTCAAAACAAATTTTGGGCAATTCCTTCTCATAAAACTGGTGTGAATCCCTCGCTTGTTATGGGTTGTTGTCCTGTTTCATCATCTATCCTTTGTTGAGCTTCAGTTGGCAGACAAATGGTCTTAAGTTTTCCTGTAAAATGTTTTGGTAAACTTGGGAATTAATTTTTCCATTGATGATGCCAATCCATCTAGGCCCCCTCAGAAGGCAGCCTCAGAACATGATGCCCCCTCCACCATATTTCACAGTTGGGTTGAGGTTTTGAAGACTGTGTGCTGTGCATTTTTTTCTCCATGCAGAGCTTGTGTGTTCCTTCCAAACAACTGGATTTTGGTTTCATCTGCCAGCAGTGCTGTGGAACATCCAGGTGCTCTTTTGCAAACTTTAAAATGTGCAGCAATGTTTTTTTTGGACAGCAGTGGTCTCCTCCGTGGTGTCCTTCAATTAACTTCATTTTTGACTAATGTTTTATGTATTGTAGATTTGTTAACAAAAATGTTAGCATGTGCCATAGATTTCTGCTCAGCTAAAGTTCCAAGTCTTTAGCTGACACTCTAGGATTCTTCCTCACCTCATTTATCATTCTGCGCTGTGCTCTTGCAGTCATCTTTACAGGATGACCACACCTAGGAAGAACAGCAACAGTGCTGAACTTTCTCCATTTGTAGACCGTCTGTCTTACCGTGTACACACGAACATCAAGGCTTTTACAAATACATTTGTAACTCTTTCCAGCTTCATGCAAGTAAACAATTCTCGAACGTAGGTCTTCTGAGAGCTCTTTTGTGCGAGACGTGATTCACATCAACTTATGCTTCTTAAGAACGACAAACTCAGAGCTTGTGTGTTTTTTACAGGGCAGGGCAGCTATAACCAACACATCCAATCTCATCACATTGATTGGACCCAGGTTGGCTGACTCCTGGCTCCAATTAGCTCTTAAAAAAAGTTATTAGCCTAGGGGTTTACATACTTTTTTCCCAGAGCACTGCGAATGTTTATATGTTGTGTTCAATAAAACCATGTAAACCTTTTTTTAAGCACTGTGTTTGTCTATTGTCGTGACATATGAAGATCAGAACCCAATTCATGACCAATTTTTGCAAAAATCCAAGTAATCCCAAAGGGTTCACATACTTTTTATTGCAACTGTATAAGTAACTGTTTATGTTTGACAGCCAAATACATACCAGACGTATAAGATGCTGGAATGGAAACCATGTCACTGAATTCACTGTTAGAGCACATTTGACTCTCAGAGGGGTTGGAGGTCTGGGGTAATCTGCTCCTCTTCCTTTGGTTAAACAGTGGAACAGACAGACACCCTGCACCATAATGTGATCACTTTGGTATGATTCCAAGTCAAGCATTAACACAAGCATGGTAGGTGTTCTTCTGTTTGCAGGCTTATTAGAAATATACTGTAGTAACACTCATTTATTATGACCATGTTTTGTAGAAAGACTTTAAATAATATGCATAAAGCATACAGTGTGTGTTCTGTATCATGCCAACAGATTCAACTGACAATTATTGTCCAACACAAAATGATGTAAAACTTTCAAAATGGGGTATATAATCAGTGGTTCAGTGATGACTATAAAATGATTTGTTGCTACACAAAAGTGTGTCATTGGGAGTTTTTGCTTATTTAGTAGGAGGAGCAATTATGAGAACAAAATCTGACATCGGGTGAGAGGACCTGGCTTGCAATCTCTATTCTAGTTCATCCCAGAAGTGTTAGGTGGCATTGAGGTCAGGGCTCTGTGTAGAGCAGACAAGCTCTTTCAGAACGAACGCACTCAACCATGCCTTAGTGGACCTTGCTTTGTGCACCAGGGTACAGTAATGGTCGTACAAGAATGGTCGACTGTTCTCAAACTGTTTTCACAAAGTTAAAAAACGTCCAATATATTTCATATGTATTGGTTTTGCTAAAAGCACTTTTGCTGTGTATAACTATTTACAGGACAATGAACCAAACACCTGTCATTTTAGTATGGGAGGTTTCATGGCTAAATTGGAGCAGCCTGGTGGTCAATCTTCATCACCAGTAAGAGCAGAGTGTGAAGGTTCAATTAGCAGGGTAAGAGCACAGTTTTGCCCCAAATATTGCAATGTACATAACATTATGGGTGCAGAGTTTAAAAGATTGTTTTGATGAACATGGACGTGATGTTGAACATCTCCACGTTCTGCACAGTCACCAGATCTAAATATTATTGATCCACTTTGGGGTGTTTTGGAGGAGCGAGTAAGGAAACGTTCTCCTCCACCGGCATCACGGCCACTATCCTGCAAGAATGGCTTAAAATCCCTCTGACCACTGTGCAGGACTTGTAGATGTCATTCCCAAGACAAACTGACGCTGTATTGACTGCAAAAGGAGGCCATACACCATACTAATCAATTATTGTCGTCTAAAACCAGGTGTTTGTTTCCTTCTCCAACCCCGTAGCGGTTTTATTGTTTGATGTGCATTTTATTTGTCAATTAAAATGGTAGAACCTGCATAAAAACCCAAGGATGAGCTATTTATTTCAAGACACCTTCTGTGCAAACACTGAGGTATGTTATAGAAATAATCGAATTAATAAAAATTGTATGATTATTATAAGTGTTGTAATGTGCAAGTGACTTATCAATGTTGTTTCCTTCATACATCTCAAAATGTTAAGTAAAGTGGACATTTAGTGGACCTTGCTTTGCGCACCAGGAGACAGTCATGCAGGTACAGTAAAGGGCTTTTCACAAACTGTTTCACAATGTTCTATTTGGACTGAATAGAACACATTTATAGTTACACACATTTATAGTTTTTAAATGTTTAAAGTACAAAATAAAAGTTCCAAGTTATTAAAAAAAAGACCTACCTGTTGTGGGTCTTTTGGGGTTTTCGTTTCTCCACATTTGGCAGCCTTTTTTATGTGACAGCTATAAAACGATTACCTGCATAAAAATGTAATATGATTAAATTATTTTTATATTTCTATTGGAAACAATAGTTACACTACAGTCCATTAGTTAGCTACTGTTTTAACTTCGGAAGAAAACTTTGGATTTAAGTATTTTTGAGCGTCAGTGATAAGCGTTTAGTACAATCTTACCTCAGAAAGCTTAAAGAATAAACCCGGATATAAAACAGTATAAATATTATAACTGACTAAACGCATTCAGGTGAACTGGCATTTATTTAACTAATTAGCCGCTTAAATGTCACTGTATAGCGGGCGGCGCGAGGCAAGTGTAGGGGAGGCTGCGTCCCAAACAGCGAGCTAAACACTACAGAGGACGATAATAGAGATCAAATATTGTTGATTTTCGCGCACTACCCACTACAGATTGAAACACAGCGTCTTTAAGCGGGAAACGGTATCATTACTAAGCAATAACATTACTTTAACTTCTTAACTTTAACTGCGTAACTTTAAGTAAATGTTATTGATGGTTTTTACAACAACAAAAATTGGTATTGAATGAATTGTTTGTTGAATATTTTTAATAAAGGGTTTAATATAGTGAGTAAAAACCGTGGAGGGTAAACGTTCTGAGACTAAGGGTATGTGAAAAAAGTATATTCAAAAGACCAAAGATGCTGCTAGAAATTCCAAAGAAGGTCTTTATAGATCTAGTACCTTCCACTTCATTCTATACCGGTGGGTTGGTGGGGGTTTCCCCCATACCCAATGACATTCCATTTGAAACAAAACTTCTCAATGACATTTACAGATATCCATTCATCCATTATCTTCCGCTTATTCCTTTATGAGGGTCGCGGTTGGGTTCCCCATGCCCATCCAGGGGAGAACAACTCGGGCGCTGGGCAGATACACCCAGAACAGGGCGCCAATCTATTGCTGGGCACACAATCACACATCCACACACTATACATGGCAATTTAGAGCATTAAATTTACCTTGAATCCATGTTTTTGAACTGTGAGAGGAACCCGGAAAAAGCCCACGTGGAGAATTATAGAATATCATGAAGTTGGCACGGTGGCTTAGTGGTTAGCACGTTTGCCTCTCAGCGCTGGGTTTTAATGCTCTCCCCGTGTCCACGTGGGTTTCCTTCGGGTTCTCTGGTTTCATCTCACAGTCCAAAAATTTGGATTTGAGGAAAATTGAGTTGTTTGAGTGTGCTGAGCGATGGATTGGCGCCCTGTCCTGGGTGTATCTGCCCAGCAACCGAGACTCCTCCTCCGAATGGGCATGCAAACCCCCCGCTACCCTAGTAGAAGAAGATAATAAATAATTTATTACAGTAATTTTAATCGATAAGTGAAACGTATATTATATTAATTCATTACACACAGACTGATATATATCAAAGGTTTATTTTTAATTAATGATTGTTCTCTCATTTGTAAGTCGCTTTGGATAAAAGCGTCTGCTAAATGACTAAATGTAAATGTAAATTATAACTGACATCTAATGAAAATCCCAAATTCAGAGAATTCAAATATTGTGAAAAGGTTCAATATTGAAGAAACCTGGTGCCACACTCTAATCAGCTAATTAATTTTAAACACCTGCAAAGGTTTTTAAATGGTCTCTCAGTCTAGTTCTGTAGGCTACACAATCATGAGGAAGACTGCCTGTTAAGGCACCTGACTGTTATCCAAAAGACGACCACTGACATCTTGCACAAGGAGTGCAAGACACAAAGAGTCAATACTACAGTAAAGAGGCAGACTGTTCACAGAGCTCTGTGTTCAAGCACAATAATAGAGAAGAGAAGGGATTAAAAACATTTGGTCGAAAAAAAGTGTGCAAGCAATATGGATGAGTGCCCACTGGAGAGGATTGTGAAACAAACCCAATTCAAAAATGTGAGGAGATTCACAAAGAGTGGACTGCAGCTGGAGTCAGTGTTTCAAAAAAAACACAGAAACAAATGCAAGACATGGCTTTCAGCAGTCGCATTCTTAGTGTCAAGCCTCTCTTAAACAGGAGAAAGCATCAGAAGCATCTCGCCTGGGCTAAAGACAAAAAGGATGGGACTGCTGCTGAGTGCTCCAAAGTTCTGTTCTCTGACGAAAGTAAGATTTGTTTTCATTCATTCATTATCTTCCGCTTATTCCTTTATGAGGGTAGCGGAGGGGGGTTTCCCATGACCATCCAGGGAAGAACGTCTCTGGTGCTGGGCAGATACATTCAGGACAGGGAGCCAATTCATCGCTGGGTACACACTCACTCACACAGCCACACAATCATTATACAGGGCAATTTAGAGCATTCGATTTACCTTTATGTTTTTGGAATGTGGGAGGAAACCGGAGAACTCAAAGGAAACCCATGCAGACACGGGGAGAACATGCAAACTCCACCCAGATCGGAATTCGAACCAGGAATCCCCAGCGCTAAGAGGCTAATATGCTAACCACTAAGCCACCGTGCCGCGGTGGGTGTATGTGTTTCACTGCCCTTGTTTATACAAGGCTAATACTTGGCACTGTGGTTGCCTTCACAGGTTCTCCCCATCGAACGCAACACCTCAGATGGAGTGTCATCCCCACATTTACATTGCCCCATATAGTGTGTGTCATTCACGCACTCACACACACTACATGGGGGCAATTTAGAGCAGCCTATTCTGCCTGAATCCATGTTTTTTTAATCCATATGGGAGGACACCTGAGAACCCAGAGAAAACCCATGAGGAGAACATGGAAACTTTACACAGATTGGGATTCGAACCTGGATTCCCAGTGCGAAAGTGCAAAAGTGATATAGAAATTTAGTTTTTTGTATTCAAGCAAACCTTATTGGAATTATACCTTACCAGCAGAATAGCCATGCTTCAGGGTGGGCAGCCCTGTATTGTTATTCAATTGGAGTTAGTACTCCATAGTACTTGGTGAGACCAGGAATCAAACCAGGGACCTTCGCAAGGCTGTTCATTAACCACAAGCCTACGACTGCCCCAGATTATGACATCATTGTAGATAAAGCATGGAATTAATCAACCCCTCTTTCATTTAACGGCTTCTTTTACTGGCGATCCAACTTTAATGATGTTTGTTTTTTTGTACCCCAGTCATTTAGCACAGGATGTGTTGGCCAGAGGTTAGATTTCCAACAGCCTCATTCAACCTCTGTTTTGAATTTAGCAATTAGGATGACCGTGTCTAGTCCAGGGCTGTGAGTAGTGTACTACTGTTGTGTTTTCCTTCACCAGTCAGCTCATATAAGGTCTGCTGCGTTTCCATAAATCATACTTGTGTTCTTATGCCTTTATTAAGTTTTCAAGTGTGCTGTTCATTGTCTGAATCCAACGCCCAACCTTCACCTGTGTTATATTTTCGAACGTAAATCTAATTTAAATGAAGCGTTCTAACTGCGTGTGTATATTGTGGTTTTTACTTTTTATTGAATTGTGCTGATTTGATTTAAGGACGCACAGTGGTACAGCGGTTCGCTCTCTCACCTCACAGCAAGAAGGGTTTAATTCATGGGGAGATTGGACATATCAATTACTGCCTGGATTTTGTAGGTTCTTCCGATCTTGGTAAACTTTTTTAGGGAGCTCGGGTTTCCCACTACGGTGTAAAAACATGCCATGAGGTAATATAGTAATACAAAGGGGGAGAGCCTAAGAACAACGTGAAAGTTGAGAGGCAATTGTTTTTGTGTAAGTGAAGACTTATTAAAATTATTAAAATGAAAAGGGTGTGGTAGCTAATTGGGTTGGGCGTTGGGCGAACAATCCAAGGGTTGCGAGTTCAAATTTATGAGTCCTTGAGCAAGGTGAGAGGAAAGTGAGAAGTACTTAGTTTTTCCAAGGACATGATGGGGAAATCACGATGCCAAGTTTCAGCCTAGTAGATACTTTGGAAGACCCCAAAGTGACACCAGAGGGGTCTTTCATTTGATAGTGATATGGTAGTTTTTTCAAGCACATGAACCTGAATCAGCCTTGTAGGTACTTTGGAAGACCCCAATGTGACACTGGAGAAGTCTTTTGTTTGATGGTGATATTTGACTCTAGGAAGGTGAGAAGTACTTGATGGGCAAGTTAAGGTGTTGCAATCGAGGGCTATACCATGTGAACAGCTGAAAGTAGGAAATGATGCAAGGACATGATGGGCAATCATGATGCCAAGTTTCAGCCATGTAGGTACTTGGGAAGACCCCAAAGTGACACTAGAGGGGTCTTTCATTTGGAACGAACCATCAAATGTAGGAAGATGAGAACATGTTCGTTTTTCCAAGGCCTTGTTGGTACTCGCGAAGACCCCAATCCATCTGAGGTGTTGTGTTCGATGACTATACTGAACAAACAATTGAATTTAGGAAATTTAGGAGACCCTGATTAGCTATCATTGAAGGACATGATGGCTAATAACGATGCCAACTTGGGGTGTTGCAATCAAGTTCCATACCATATGAACAGTTGAATGTAGGAAAACAAAAACCTGTTTGTTCTTCCAAGGACATGATGGGGAAGCACGATGCCAAGTTTCAAGCATTGTAGGTACTTGGGAAGACCCCGAAGTGACACTGGAGGGGTCTTTCGTTTGATAGCGATATGGATCGAACCATCAAATGTGGAAAGGTAAGAACGCGTTAGTTTTTCCAAGGCCTTGTAGGTACTTGTGAAGACCCCAATCCATCTGAGGTGTTGCGTTCGATGACTATACTGAACAAACAATTGAACGTAGGAAATTGAGAACCTGATTAGCTATCATTGAAGAACATGATAGCTAATCACAATGCTTAGTTTCAGCCATGTAGGTACTTGGGAGAAGTCTTTTGTTTGATGGCAATATCAAACAAACCATTGACTCCAGGAAGATAATAAGTACTTGGTTTTTCCAAGAACATGGAAGTAATCACGATGTCAAGTTTTAGCCTTGTAGGTACTTGGGAAGTGAGAGAATTAGCAATGAGTGAGTCGGTGAGGGCTTTGCCTTTTATAGATATAGAGAGTTCATGACTGTCAGAGATGTTCTCCCTTTTTTTGCCCTGTGAGTGATGGGATAAAGTTCAATGACCTCAAAACCCCTAATAAGGATGAACAGATTACAAAATAAATAAATGGATGGCCTGGTCTGTTGATCGCCCACCTGAGGAGGGTGTTTAACTGGCCCTCGTCCAGAGAGTAAAAACATGATGGGTCTTTGCATTAATTAAAAGAA
Source organism: Xyliphius kryptos (assembly GCA_025769995.1). NCBI lineage: Eukaryota > Metazoa > Chordata > Actinopteri > Siluriformes > Aspredinidae > Xyliphius > Xyliphius kryptos. The sequence goes on along the minus strand of JAOUQT010249644.1, from coordinate 910 downwards.
CTCTAATGCAACTATAAACTCCAATAAGCCAAAGTTTATTGAATCCGTGTCCTCTGGAGGACCAGTGTCATTCTCCTTCCTTTTTAAGAAGCTTTTTGGTGCACCGTGCCCCTGCTCCATTTGTTTATTTTTACATTCTATTTATTTTGGGTTGAGTTTGTGGTGTGGCTCTGCTCTGTGGGGAAGAGAGGTCAAGCTCAATGACTCTTTGCCCCAACTGAAATTATTCTCATAGGAAATGTTGGAAGGAGAGTAGACCGCTGTCACAATCCTCTCAGCCTTTTTTTTTTTCCTGAAACATGTGAGCTGTTCACCTTTTTAATGGGAATAGCCAAACCAAATCGATCCAAGACTTTTTATACGTCTTAAAGTCAACTTTTACTGAAGGACATCGGGTTAGATTTGAGTGACCGTGGTTAACACACTCTATTTTTTTGGGTATGCAGGGTTGCTGGTTGACTTATGATGATTTATGGTGGTCCGTATGTCAGTGTGGGGGCCCTTTGTGCTGATGAGGTGATGAGTTTATTCTACACAAATTGTAGGTAATGAATATAGAAATGTATGTGTGAGTGAGCATTTGGTTTTGTGTATGTGCGTTTGTATGTGAGTGACAAGATTAGTATCTATATTTCGACACTGATTGTGTGTTTATATATAAATATAAGTCGTGTGTGCGGTCTTGTGGGTGATTATATGATTATGTAAGTTATTAGATCAGGCATGTCCAAAGTCCGGCCCACGGGCCTAAGATTGACTATATATATATATATAACACAATGTAACTCCAAGTCAAGCACACTTCTTTGAAATCAACCTGTCCAGTTAGTGTTCAACACTGATTGTGAATCAATTTCACTTGCTGTTGTGCGAATGGAACAGACAACAGGTAGAAATGAGAGGCACTTAG
>JAOUQT010249441.1:0-17250 GCA_025769995.1 Xyliphius kryptos | reverse complement strand
ATAGAATGACAAAACCAATAAACGCTAAACAAGGAAACTAAATAAACTAATCAGGTGCCCGTGGCACCTCTGACAGAAGACAAATCAGTCATGTTTTTAGGCATACAAATGTCTTCTTTCTATCATGGCAACATGTTAACCTCATCAGTATTTGTTTTCATGATGACAACATTATTAAATACTGTTTCCAATCTTTGTTATTGACAACCTGTATTACAGTATGGAGTAATGTAACATGTTTTTTAAAGTTGTAGTGCTATGAATAAAATTAATGTCATTGAACATTTACAGTGGTTTTTAATCACAATTTATAAAAGAAAAAGTGTGTGATAAAAAACTAATCAACAAATTACTAATATTTAAACCATTTTGAAAATGATTTAATTTAGAAGTACTGTACAACAGATTAAATGGACAATTTCTTAGTTTATATAACATGAATTCATTGCTTGAAAGTGTGAATGTTTTCATAATTGAAAATTTACCCACAAACATTTACATTTAGTCTTACAAATGTAAAACTTAAGTGACTTACAAATGAGAGAACACATTAAAAACAAATTTTAAAATAGATGTTATAATAATCAGAACAAAATTGATATTCATTTAAATGTATTTGCTTGTTCAAAACTATTACCTTTTTTTTTAAAACAAACAATGGCACCACCAAGAGTTGTATACAATAAAAGCAGCAGATGAATTGGATTTGATTTCTTTTTAAGCCTTTACTGAAAATTTGTTTAACAGGATGGCTTAACTATTAGCTTTCAGGTTGGCAACAAAACTATTATCAGTGAGGCTCTAGAAGATAGACAAAATACATAACATGCTTTTAACTTCATATACTCAAATAATAAAATAGTGTATTACAAAATACATGTTAATTTATTTACTGTTGCAAACTTATGTCAGATTCTTTACACTTATGTGCATTCCTTAAACAGCAAACTGGTTTAATTAAAATGATTTGCTTGATAGGATTTTACAAAGTCTTTTACAAAGACCAAAAATGATAACCTTTTTTTACATTTATTATGTATTGATATTTCTCTTAAAAACTGTTTAAAGGTCAATTTTCACTTTTAATTATAATGCAGATTCTGTTGTGTAGATTGTAGTCTGAACTGCAAGTGACTTCTTCAATTATTTTTTGTCCTTGTTTATTTTTCCATTGTTTTGGCAGGTGGAGAGGAGAAAAATCACAGTATTCTGACCCTGTAAATGAGCTGGACTAAGATGTTTCATGACAAAGATGGTGTTAACTTACTTTAAAACTCAAAAACTGTAGTGTTTTTAAAATGTCGTGAAACTCAATTCATCATTACTGTCTATTTTATCAGCTCTACTTACCATATAGATGCACTTTGCACTTTTTTTTAGCACTCACAATGTGGTCTGCTTTGCTGTCACTGCAGTATTATCCATCACCTAAATTATATCATTATTGATCTTGATCATTAGAGTAAAGATTACTTAATTTAGATTATGTACATAAGGAAAAAGACTACAGTCTATTTTAAAACTACAACCTCTATTGACTGTATATGGTAGTGGAACTAATGAAATATATTTTATGTAACATGAGTAAACAAGATAAAAAACAAAACAAATGTAGGCATCCATGGAATAATGTTGCTCATATAATGGAACATGTTTAGAAGGTTTGTTCTATACAACACACACATTCATTTATACATATTGTATGCAACAGGAAGATTATTAATAGAAAGAACCAAATAAAAATCAATTACAATAGCTGCTACCTGTTATTAATATTCTGTATTATGTATAACAATAAAGTCGACATGGATTAAACAATGAGAGTATAAACAGCTGAGCAATACCTTTACATTCTTTCAAGAATCAGAAGTCATAATTATAAATAATGTTCTAAAGGATCAAGATAACAGATGAAATTAGAACTGAGCTTTACTCCACATAATAAACATAGCTGCTTGTCTAGTTTGTGTTTAACACGCGGCCATTTTCTTTAGATCTGTAAAAGCCGCGGCTTGAGTTAAAATTTCACTGTGGCACTGAAGAAACAACCATTTTTGTGTCGAGGCCCATGTTCCTTTCCTTAAACGGTTGCATTTTAATGCAAAACTTAAAAGTTCACACTACATTAGTGCATAACACTTCAAGCAAGGTTAATACATTTGCAAAGTGCCAATAGGAAATTTGCTTACATTCTTTAAATAGTATACATTGGTTTAGTCTGAAAAAAAAAAAAAATCTAAATACAATAAAAGGTCAGATAAAACAGGGTTGTAAAAGCTATCAGTTATCTAATCTCTACAGCTTAACACATCTGTATTAAAATACATTTCAAATGGGTATAAAAATTATGCTTCATCTGATATGTAATGTAATCATATGCCTTATAGTAATCATCATGATGACCCTGAGTGGTCACGTAGGCCTGTCCTTGATTGACACTTTATTTGAAAGACAAAATAATGATAATTGCTTATACCAACATTTTATATGCATACACATTTATACAAATTTTAAAAGGAATTTGGAAAGATGGAAAATGAAAGTGTTAAAAATCTACATTAATAAAGAAATTCTGTATCTCTTTGTTGAAGCACTATGGAAGTTAATCTAAGACCCATAGATGATTTTTGGAAGCTAGAAAACAGTGCATTGAAGGTTTTTAACAAATTTTGCCAAACTCATAAGCAAATATTCTGCAGTCTTGGTGTGTAAAGATGTAAGAGATTATCCAAACATAAGAGGTTTCTCTATTAATAACTAAAATGATTAACAACCTGGATATTCAGATTTATTTTTAATTACCTTTCAAATCAATTTCTTTCATACCCATGACTTATGTTGTTAGACAAATTTATGTATAGAAATCTGGAGAATATTTTGTTGTTGTTATAAGCTGAAAGACAAAAATTTGACCATACTAACAGGAAAAGAATATTTTCTATAGGCGTTATTCATGTAATGTAATGTAACTTCTATGCAAAAAATTAATTTAATTTAACCCAAATTTTAACTTGAGGCCTAATCGAGCCTTTGCTCACTTTTCCTGCACACTGGCTCATTATTAAAATATTTATTTTGGGCTACTACCCACCTATTAGGAAATATGGACAAAAAGATTCCATATGAACAAAGTGAACATATCTCGTAACATTTGTTTTTAGTAAGTTAATATCAGTAATATAGTAAACATCATTATAAAATATAAATTTGTAGTTTGTGGAACACTCCTTCTATTCTAGCATGAGTGTATTCCTGTGTCATTTCAATAATGACAAACATTTTTGGAATGGTTAAGAACGTCTCACAAATACTTTTTGAGGAAAATAAATATCTAAAATAGAAAGAATAGGCCAAAAATTTTAACTTGTATAATAATATACAGTAGACGATGGTCAGATGTCAACATACAGTATTTAGGAGGCTTTTATTAAGAATCTGCCTTATGATCAGTTTAAGCTAAATCAGCATATTTTTTGTTAACAATGCATGATCTCATACAGCTGTAAGAGGAGTTTGGGGGAAGTCAGAGTTTATATAGGTAAATCCTTGAAAATCTTCCTGATCAATGGCTGCAAGAACATCTGGATCAGAAGGCGTAAGCGCTGCAGAGGCCCCTGTGAAAAATTTGTCAAAGTTTTCACCTTTTCTTCCTCCCTGCAAAAAACACAAAAAGTCTTGGTATCTAATGTATTTTCGAACAGAATTACTTTCCACCCTTCCCCTATTCATTTACAGTAAAAAATAAATAAATGAGTAGATGCTTATCTATCAATTCTTGCGTAACAGCCAAAATACATAATTCCACTCAGCTGAGAGGGACAAATGATAGCAGAGTCTTAATTTTACTTGCATTATAACAGTAAACATACAAATGTGCAGTAAGGCATACAAAAATGTACACCTTAATTTTGTGGTTTAATTAAAAACTACGTATCATGCCGTTCGTTATATTCAATATAGTCTAGAACACTAAAACTGCTTTGATACAATGCACTATTTTAAAAGCCTAAATGAACTGTGACATAAAAGGTCACACCAGTCGCTGTAAGAATAAAGCCACTTGAATTTACCATCCATAGAATGGTTTAAAGCTCAGTCAATAATTTGATGACTATAAAAGAAAATTGAGGTACAAGAATGGTTATGTCTACGCCATGATCTATTGACAATAAGAGATTCATGTTTGCATGAACCTTCTTTTATATATACACCCACAGTAGCTGTACAATGCTCACAAAGCTGGGAGCAATTGTATTAGGTGGTACTGACCGGCCTGGGCTTAAAGGGTGGCTGGATTTCTAGTCTTTCCAGTCGATCCCAATCTATCCAGCGAAAGAAAGGGTGTTCACGGATTTCTTTTTCTGCATCTTCTGCCCCACCCAAGCGCTTTAAGGGATTCTTGGTCAGGAGCTAAAGAGGAAGGAAGAGTGAGAGAATATATGTATAAAAATAATAAATGTAATAAGTCTGTAGGCAGCACATTGACATGTTCTTTGTGTTCCTCCCGCAGTCCAAAAACATGGATTCAATATGGACTGGCTGCTCTACATTGCCCCATATAGTGACTGTGTGTGTCTGTGTGTGCCTAGATTAGAGCCCCGTTTCGTGTGTGTCAGCCCAGTGCTTGAAACATTCTCCCATGGATGGCCATGGGGAACCCCCCACCCCTTGCGACACCATTAGATAATTAAGAGGAAGGTGAGATGAGATAATAATTCTGTATACTGTGGAATACAGCTGTGGAAAGAAGGTTTGCTGTGTCTGTCAGCACAGTTTCCAGAGCATGGAGCAGATACCAGGAGACAGGCCAGTACACCAGGAGACATGGAAAGGGAGCATGACATGCTCATCAGGAGCATGCCCAGGCGTTGTAGGGAGGTCATACAGGCACGTGGAGGCCACACACACTACAGAGCCTCATTTGAACTTGTCCTGAGGAATTTCCACTGAAGTTGGATCAGCCTGTCATTTAATTTTGAGTAGGATTTCAAATCCAGACCTCCATGCGAGAATCATTTTGATCATTTTTAGTTATTTTGTTCTTGACGCATTCTCAATCTACCAAATAAGGTTTTCTATCTGAAATGTTTTATTCATTGAGATCTGGGATGTATTATTTTAGTGTTTTCCTTTTATTTTTTTGAGCAGTATATTATAATTATTGTAAGTTTAATTGCTAACGGCCATCACATTATTGTTATAGATTAGTTTTATTTTTTTTTTTTTGTTTGTTTTTTTTTGTCTGTACTAATTTTTTTCTGTGCCAAAATTCCCTAGAGTTTCATTTGTCTTTTGTAGTTCTGTCTCACATGGTAAGATTTGGCATGCCCACATATTTTTACCATCATACTGTGGCCTCCAAAATTATTTTACATTAAAACTGACTGATGATGAGTGTGTACATATTTTTGGTTTTGTCAATGTAAGATATACACCAGATACACAAACGCACACACATACTTTGATAGCATTAACAAATTTTTTAGTAAAAACAGAATTTTTCTCTTTTTAATAGAGTTCTTAAACCAACTAATGATGGGGACCTTGGTGAGTGGAACAATTGTAAACCCTCTCCCACATCCTACTCTTCAAGACAATGTGGCTACAGCTGTACGACAAAATGTGTTGCAGGGTGAGAAGCTGCATCATGCACTGGACCATGTCATTTAAGCAATAAAAGTTTAAGTGCTGTATTGCTTTTCATCTTTAGTTTTTTCTTAATAGGTTTTTGTAACTTTACTTTAAAGATATTTTTTAGCCCTATGTATCAAAAGACAATGTTTACGTCATGGCTGAACTACAATGAACCTGTTTTATCAAGTGATCAGGCCAATAACTGTTACAATTATAGGGTGTTTGTAGGATACTTCATGTTTTTATCTTAAATTTGTAAAATGTATAAGTGAGTTCACCCCTGTGAAGCAACTTTAAACTTGATCCAGTCTTTATTAAAATTTCTTAGCTTAGAAGACGTCACCCCAAATTCATTTTTTTTTAATGGATCCTCAATAATTTTCCATCTTGTGCTTTGTTCATTTTTAACAATTTCTCCGTCTTAGTATAGTATAGTTGTAATTTGATACATTGTACCCATTTGTGCTGTTTGTTATTTGTTTTCAGGATACATTGATCTTACTGCTCATTTCATCTAGTTAAGGTTTTTCTTTTTAACATGTCTTATTTTGGGGTTTTGATGTTTTGCATTTTATTTCACCAAGTCACAGTGTGTCAGTAACATACTGACTGTTCAAACACAGGCTGTTTATTAGGACCTATATATTTAGTCATCTTGCACTTTAATTTAGAAAGTGTGCATCACACATTCATACTGTTATCTAATTAAGCGATGTTCACATCTACTGGAAGAATTTTATAAAAATGTGATTTAATCGATTTTGATTATATGTTGGTACCAGAGGGGCTGGTTTAGGTACACTAAATGTGTACAAAAGTATTAGGACAACAACAAAAATATTAGGACACACAATTTAATGATTATGTTGATGTGTTTAAGTGAATAAAATGTTCAGTTTAATTGCCACAGGTATATGAAATCTAAACACCTAACACAATGCCTCTAAAACAGTTGTACAGTTGCTGGTCATAAAATTAGAAATCATAGAATATGTTGTCCAAATGTTCAATATTGAAGAGGCAAAGACCATTAAATGGTCTCTCAGTCTAGTTCTGAAGGGTACACAATCATGCGGAAGATTATGAAACTAAAAACGTTCAAAGATGTGGGGGAGATGTACAAAGAGTGGACTGCAGCTGGAGTCAGTGCTTCAAGAACCACCTTGCACAGATGTATGTAAGGGATGGGTTTTAGCTGTCGAATTACTTGTGTTAAGTCTCTCTCGAACAAGAAACAGCGTCAATAGCGTCTTACCTGGGCTAAAGATAAAAAGGACTGGACTGCTGCTGAGTGGTCCAAAGTTCTGTTGTTTAATAAAAGTAAATTTTGCATTTCATTTGGAAATAAAAGTCCCAGAGTCTGGGTCTTGTGGAGAGGAAAATGTGATACGCCAAACCCAAAAATTCAGAAAAGCTTAGGTCCACTATCCGAGCAACTTGAGCTCACATAATTCCTTGAGCAGCGCCACAGGCTGACCGACTCCATGCCACACCACATTGCTGCAGTTATCAAGCCCAATTTTACAATATTCTAATTTTATGATCAGCACCTGTATATGCTACCACCTTTGTGGAAACATTTTAGGAAAGGCTTTTTTATGTTCCAGCATAACAGTGCCCCAGTGCACAAAGCTTGAAAAAATATGGTTGACTTTATTCTGAAAACTTGACTGTTTCTGGACAGAGCTCTGACATCAACGCCATTGAACACCTTGTGAATAAACTACAATGCAGATTAGATTAGATCTTATCCACATTAACATCTAACCATACAAATGCACCCACTAATTTCTTCATACATACTCCAAAACTTTTCTAAAATAGTGAAAGCTGTTATTGCCTTTAAAAAAAGGGACCAACTTAGAGTGGGATATGTCTGTGTTCTGATGTTTTTGTCCAAATTGTATGTTTATATAACCGTTCATTTTATGCATATTAGACCCTTGCTTACAATAAAAAAAACCTTATGTAATAGAGTTTTGTAGACAGAAACCCCTTAATAAATTAAGTAAACAATAATATACAGACTGGCTTGTGCTGACAGGAAGACCACAGAAAAACCAGATTGGCTTTTGATCGGGGTGGATTTCACAAAAGTGTCATAACACTAATTAATTCGTTGATAGATTAAGAGGATTCTTAAAATTACGGGAATTTCCCAAGTGCCATCGTGAGTTACAAAGTTCTTAAAATTGTTCGGAAATTTTGGGGTCTGGCAAAATTTAAATCTTGCGCAATCGCAATAAATTTTAGCTCAAACTGATTGGCAAAGTCTTTTCTTGTTTAAATTGTTTTGGATGAAGTCAGCCGCGCTTACTTTTGTTGCCTGGTTCACGGTATTTCTTTGATATATGTAAGCCCTGTATCTCCTAAGGCCATACTGCAGTCACACTTTAATTTTCTAAAGGAAACACACCTCTCTAGTTCTTTTATATAGTGGAAGAAATAAGTATTTGATCCCCTGCTACTTCTGAAAGTTTGTACTCTGACAAGTAAATATACAATCTGTGATTTTCTTTTTATGGTAGCTTTATTTTAACAGTGATAGATGAAATATTAAAAAGTTAAATAATATTTGAATAAAAATTACTTGTATTTTTTTGAAGAAAAATAAGTATTTGATCCCCTAAAAACCATAGCTAATGTTGGCTTCCACAGACCACGGACACACCCTAATCTCAGTAAAGTTGTTACCTGTGTGAGCGACATCTGTCCCAAATTGTCACCTGTATAAAAGGCCACCTGCCAACAGACTCAATGACAACAACCTCTTCTTTATAGGCAAGACTAAAGAGCTTTATAAAGATGTCAGGGACAGAATTGTTGACCTACACAAGGCTGGAATGAGCTACAAAGCCATACGTAAGATGCTGGATGAGAAGGTGCAATTTACTCAAGGCAGCCTGGACCACAGTCTCCAAAAAAAAAAAAAAAACACTGGTAATACACTGAGACATAATGGTTCAAAATCCTGCAGTGCACGCAAGGTTCCTCTGCTCAAGAAGGCTCATGTCCAAGCCCGCCTCAAGTTTGCCAGTGAACATATTATTGTCTCTGAGAGAGATTGTGAGAAGGTGCAATGGTTAGATGAGAACAAAATTGAGCTCTTTGGCCCCAAATCAATTTGACATGTTTTGAGGAAAATGATACAGAATATGACCCTAAAAATACAGTATTAATTTTTGGGGTGTTTTTCTTCTAAGGGAACAGGCCAACCACATGAACAACAGATAAACAATGTTTCCATGTTTCCCAAAGTCCTGGGTGACTACCTCCTTGCCTCCGCCAGAGCACTGAAAATGGTCGTGGTTGGGTCTTCCAGCACGACAGCGACCCAAAACATACAGCCAAGAAAACAAAGGAGTGGCTCCATTAAAAGCCAATCAAGTTAATGTAATGGACTAACCAGACTCCTGAACTCAATCCCATAGAAAATCTATGGAGAGAGCTGAAGCTTTTCAAATGCATGCCTAAAAACCATAAAGATTTAAAGATGATCTGCAGAGAGAAGTAGGCCAAAATACTCCCGAAGTGTGCAAACCTTATAAAAACTACAAGAAACGTCTGACTGCTGTGCTTACCAACAAGGGTTTTGCCTCCAAGTATTAAATGATGTTTTTTCTAGGGGGTCAAAAACAATTTTCCTTCAATGAAATTTTATTACCAAAAATAAAATTATAAGACGTTCATTTTTTTTTTGGTATTAAAACTATTAAAGTCTGTGGAGGATCTAATTCTTATTTCCACCACTGTGTATATATATTCAGTGCAAATAACAGGCAACGAAATAGCCAACTAAGTCTTGCATGAAGTCCCTGTGTAATTAGTTGCATAGACTGAGGCTAGTCCATCAAACTTGTGCAATTAAATAGACATTTTTTACATAAAATTAACTCTTTTAAAGATGTAACTGCATCGCTAAGAACGATCGCGTTTAGGAAACCCACCCCCACGTTTGATAATACTAGAAATATAGCTGGTTCCTCCTTAATCATAGACTTCCATTGTTTGTATTAAAGCTACTGCTAAATGACTAATGTAAATGTACATATTGTGTACAACTGTTGTGAGCATCTTTTTAGGTCGTAGAGTATATTGAATGTTAAAGATGGCCATGCTGAGTTCAGTAACAAATTATTTTTAATAAATAGCTTTAAGAACTCCATTTATAATGCTAAACTATTTTAATATTAACACTTGGCTTAGGCCATTATTATGACCTGTTGTTTTGACCAATGTCCTACATGAATGAAAAAATGATTAGTATTTAACAGAATGTTAGTTTTTTGAACCTACCACACTCAGTGTGCAGCTAACATTCAACAACATAATTTACAGTTATTGCTGTATACTCAAAGAAGCAGTGTATTTTGTGTGCAAGACACCAGAAAGCTTTAAACGCACAACTGTATATAAATTTATGTCACATAAATTTTACGAGTAACTCATCTAGTGATTTGTTTTATAGTAGCTGTCCAAACTTATTTTTGTGTGTCTAGTTTAATGACAATGTGAATGTAGTAACATGCAAAGAATGTCCCTGTGGAAATTGTGAAATAATGTTGTTGTCCGATTTCTTGTTTAAAAAAGATATTTCAGTTGTGTCTATAAGTAAGCTAGTGTATAAAACCTACAAATCATGCAGAAATGTGAATGCTTTTAAAACAAATAAATATTTTTATTTGGTGGCACTAGATGGATTTTAGTAAATAGCCATAGCATTATCCTAATTATGCGTCAATGCCAGGGAATAATAATGATTCAAACTTTACACAGTTTACGTGAAATAAAATCAAAGAAAAAAAATTTCCACCACAATTAAATTCTTGTTCATAAGCACTCATGAAAACCCTTTTTTTTTTTAACAAAGCAGGTATTTTATTATTTGAAAAATTTAAAACATGAAAAATTACAAATAATAGCATTTTTATTGAAAGTCACCTCTGGAAAAAACGGCAGATATTGGATTAAAATCGCCATAAAATTTTTAGAGCACTGTAATTGCTGTAAAAGTTTAAATATTATAAAGATTGATACATTAAATTAATCTATTTAATTACAACTGGAGGGCATTTGTAATAATATTTATTGCCAATCAATTACCTGTTACCATTGTGATATATTTTCCTAGTTTCTGGATTTATTTTTTGATTTTGCCTTTCACAGTTGAAGTGAACCTATGATAAAAAATTACAAATCTTTTTATTGATTGTAGCTAGGCAAACTTGCAAAATAGGCAGTGTATCAAAAACTTAATTTTCCCCACTGTAATTAAAATATATATAAATATTTAGAAACATATGTATACAGTATATTTAAAACTGAACATTTATAAAAAATTAATACTCTTTTATGATTGTCCCTGTATGATGCATCATAGCTGTATTAGTGTATATTCTTAAGAGGGCTTACGTTCATTCTTACTTTCCAGTGTCAGAAAGATACAATATATTTTTCAGACATTTATAAACAGACATTTATGCCCTGAATGATGAGATTAGATTTTTAGAATATATTCAACTTTATAGGGCCGTCGTAGGCTTGTGGTTAAGGAACCAGCCTTGCGACCTGCAGGTCCCCGGTTCGATTTCCGTCCCACCAAGTACTATGATTAAAGGGCTCTTAAGCGAGGCAATTAACCCTATTTGCTCCCTGGGCACTGCATACAAGGCTGCCCACCACTCCGGGCATGTGTGCTCACTTCACAAGGTGTGTATGTATCTGTGTTTAAATGATAAATGTGGAGGACAAATTCCTCTGTGTGTGAACACAGTAGGCAAATAGATCACCATCACTTTATCATTGTCATCACACATGTGAAGGTTACAGAGATTTCAGTGACATGGACATAATATACATATTATACCGGTGAATGTATATTATTGAATTATTAAAAGCATAATGTACAGTTGGGTGGGCTATAGACATAAAAACAGAATGAAGTGCCATAAGCATGTTACAATTGGTACGTATTATGTGATATTAAAGCAATAAGGGCATGCAATATTGTCAATAAATCACAGAAAAGAGTTGTTTTTTGGCACGACACATACTGGAGTACAATTGCACTCCTTTCCTGTGATTTATTAACAATAATGCATAACCTTGAGTGCCTTATTGCTTTAATAATGTGGGACTGTTTGAACTCATGTCAAGACTGAATAAAAATATTAAAGTTACTTTTCTAACAAATTATTTAAAAATGAATTCGATAATTAAGATTTAAATCTTAATTGTAAGCAAATTTGACAAATTAAACCTGTAACATTTAAGAGTAGCTCTAGGTAAAAAATATATATAAATTATAATGACGCCTAGTATTAAATATTTATTGTGTAATATAGATACTAAATTAAATTATTTTTTTTTAAATTAAATTTAAAACACATTCAATTAGATCAATTTGGATCTTTTGCTATTAATTATAAAATTTTCTGTTATTATTGAGACATCCCTACTTTAAAATAATTATTGTTAAGTAAGAGGAGTAAGAAGCATACTCCAATAGCATCATTTGGGGTATTATATATTCTAAACTTTATGTTAAGCTGGTAATGTAGAGGCATTCCTGCAGAAAGCTCAGGTTCGTAATGCTGATGCCTTAGATGATTGCCATATTGCACTTGCATCCTCTTTCACAATAAAATCTGCACTTCATTTGCTTGTTTTCCTTTTTTATCAGAACCATTTTAAATACTTTCTGTAGTTCACTGTCTACTAATCTAAATCTTATAAAAATCTATCAAACAGAAACCATTTTGAACTGCGTTAAAAATAAATAATTTAGAATATGCTCTATTTAGTGACATTTCCAAACTGAAGTCTAAGCTTTTTAGTGTTAAACAGTATGGTCATGAAGGACACTTTTTTTTAATGAATCAACTCATCAAATTCAAAGGCCAAGAATTTAGAATTCAAATATGCAAGATGCAGATTCCTAATCATTTAGCATCAGTCACAATTATCATTCAAAGTACCACTAAAAATGCATATATACTTATACAATAATAGTCTATTTTAATACCCTCTCTAATCAATATTTTTTTCTGTTAATGCCCAGTTGCCACCCTTTTTTAGTACCTTATGAACATGTGCAAGCAGTAACCACTGACCAAGCGACTAGTGAAGTCTTTCTGATATTTACTTTATACAATGAAGCTGTTGAAATCCTAAAGATAAGATATTTATATCTAAACTCACAATGCTGTTTGTCGCTGTATCGTGTTTCATTTGACTGTTAATCATTTGTGTGTGATTGTCTCTCGAAACAATTTGTTGTAATGTCCATGTGTTTGAAACTAAATTAAAGTGTTTGTGACCTGTATCAGTGGTATTGTGTTTATTTATCATTAACAATTCATTTTCATTCATTCATTATCTTCCGCTTAATCCTTTAACAGGGTTCGTGGTGGGGTTTCCCATGCCCATCCAGCGGAGAATGTCTCGGGCGCTGGGCAAATACACCCAGGACAGGGCGCCGATCCATTGCTGGGCACACACTCATTCACACACACACAGGGGCAATTTAGAGCTGTGAATTTACCTTGAATCTATGTTTTTTTGTACTGTGGGAGGAAACCAGAGAACCTGCACACACACAGGTGGAACATAGAAACTCTACCCAGATTGGGATTTGAACCGGGAATCCCCAGCACAGAGAGAGGAACGTGCTAACCAGTAAGCCATCGTGTCGCCCCCTTATTAACAATTCTAACCTGCTAATCCTTGAATTATTCTAAAGTCCTCAGGTGGTAACACACCCTGTGAATTCGCCAGTCCATCGCCTGCTATGTACAGTATTGTTACATCTAGACAAAATTTTGCTTCTTTAATTCAGCATCGATCATGCTTTTGAACTTTGGAAGAAAACCAATGGCATGCAGGCAGAGAGAAACTGCAACCAAAACTGCAAGGTCAATGTGGATCTGGCCAAGAATCTTCTTGTTATCAACATAACTGTGAGTGCTAACATCTACTAATATAGGTCACCTCTGCATTTGCATTTATTTTAAGAGGGTACATATTCTTTAAAACTTTTAACTTTATTCATCTTATATATATATATATTTGTACTTATGCTATCTGAGCCACTGTAACGTGTTTCCCACAGTTTTGTAACTCGAGAAAACTTTGGCTCACGTCATGTCCGGCAGATCTTCCTTAAAGCTTAAAACAGTACCTCTTAATTTTAACATGAATTTCTCATTAAAAATTGTGATATTGTCTACTAATGTATTCCTATCAGCAGTTTAAAAAGAAATCACCAGATGTATAATTTACTTAAAATATTTCAGAAATCAATGTTAAACACATTCACTCACAGTAAAATAATTAAGACAAATGTAAGAATTTTCCTTCATTTTATTATTGTGCTTATAGTTTTTTTTTTTCTTTAAGTTGATTAAGAACAGCCTCCTCAAACTATTGGATCACATTCAAGATGTAAAACTTGTAAAAAAAAAAAAATGTATAACAATATCTATTTTTTCATTTCAAATCTTAATGTCTTCATTAAACAGCACAGGAATTATTAAAATTAAGAATTATTATTCCGATACTTAGGAGGAAAAAGAATATTATCAGCACCCATTAGCAAACTTGAAATATACATGTGAATCAATAGTACATTTTAAAGAGACTTTTAACATGTTATTAATTTGCTTCATCTTTATCACCGCTGTATATTTGCATAATGTATATTCATTAGTTAATGTCTACTTTTCAGAAAACACTCGTAACATAAAGCTGCCTTCTTTGTTGGGCAAAAAGGTGCAGGGAATAATGACATATTCTCCCAGTGGCAATTTAAACCGCCCACAAACTTCACGCTGGGTAGAGAATTTGGTCAAACCCATGCGCTTCAAACTAAGCAGTTCATCTGACTTCAGCTGGACATCTTTTTGACCTTTGTACTGCAAGACAAACAAAAAATTGTCAGTTTGTGAATCATTTGTAATATGGAGTAAACTTTTACACAATGTCACAAAGCTGCAGCCTTAAGTATTTACTGCATTTAGGTCTCAGCGCCAACTTCTTTTTAAATATACATACTCACATAAAAAAGAATAAGGCAATGAACCTTCCAAATTCTTCTTTAGGTTCCTTTATTGACAAATCTCCTCATTGCAAACATTTCATTAAAGATCTAAAGATTTGGTGACTATCATAATCTTTTGTGAATAATAAATAATTATTTTGTCATTTATTTACCTTTTTATTTAAAAGATTTACCACATTACCACATTGGACTCAAATTCACAAATTTAAGAAGTATGCTTGATTAAAAACAGATTGTATTTAAAATGAAAAGTCCTTGTATCTACTGACATTAATGAGGAGATTTTCGAGGGGGGGGAAATCTCATGTCCTTCCCATTCATGTTAAATGATCAAAAACATGACAAGTGGCATGGTGGCTTAATAATTAGCCTCTCAGCACTGGGGATTCCTGGTTCGAATCGCAATCTGGGTGAAGTTTCCATGTTCTCCCCGTGTCCATATGGGTTTCCTCCAGGTTCTCTGATATCCTCCCACAGTCCAAAAACATGGATTTAAGCTTCATAAATCTCTGTGTGTGGCTGTATGACTGAGTGTGCCCAGAAATAGATTGGTGCCCTGTCCTGGGTGTATTTGCCCAGCATCAGAAACGTTCTCCCATGAATGGGCATGGGGAACCCCACCGCAACCCTATTACAGGATTAAGTGGAAGATAAAAAATGAATGAACAACATGATTGTAGCATGGAGGGTTTAGGAATTAGTCCTAGTTTATCCACTGTTTGGTCTGCATTGTGCGCCAATGATTTGTGATGCATACCTTATCTGGAAGCTGAAACAAAAACAAATGAAAAATGTTGGTAAAAAATGTTGTAAATCAGTTAAAAACCTTAAATGGCATGTAGAATTTGCCTTTAATATTGCTCCAGTGTTCAGAGCAGATTATGTCTGTGTGGCGTGTACCTTGTAGATCTCGACACCAATGGAGTTGATTTCAGTTCCATTTTGTTTGGCTTGGCGAGTGCCTTCCTGCATCAAAGCCACAAGAACTGAGGACATTTTATCTCCATCACTGTCGATATTCAGCTTCACTACAAACTGTTGATTCAAGCTGAAAGTGTCTGAAAAAAGAAGGGTCAAGTCTATAGATCCAAACATATCTGCATTTCGACACAATTTAGAACGTTAATATAATTAACAAATGATGTTAACATGCTAAATACAACCACTATGCACTTTTTTTAACAACAGTACTAATCAATTACCCATCCAACCTATCCAACTCAAGGTTTATTGGTTTGGGCATTGTAAAAGCCTATACATATATATAGGCTTTTACAATGCTTTATATATATATATATTACATTTACATCAACTGATTTTCACCTTTATTGTTTCTGCAGCCGCCAGCTGTACTTCCCACCTTCCAAGAACCATGAAACTCAACATAGTTTGTACAGGGAGGCTCTGGAGTAAGATTACAGATCTCTACCACGGTGTACCGCTCTTTAAAATCTGCATACGTCATCCTAAAAGAGAAAATGAACATTTCTCGGGGTATAGTACCATATGTGTTCCAAACACTACGCTTCTAGTCAATTACATTTTGTTTCATTGTTAGTTGATAGAGGGGTGACACAGTGGCTTAGCATGTTCGCCTCTCAGCGCTGGGGATTCCCGCTTCGAATCCAGGTCTGGGTGGAGTTTACATGTCCTCTCCGTTTCCGCGTGGGTTTTATTCAGGTTCTCTAGTTTCCTCCCACAGTCCAAAAACATGGATTTGAGGTAAATTGAATGCTCTAAAATTGTCCTGTATAGTGAGTGAGTGAGTGTGTGTGTGCCCAGTGATAGATTGGCTCCCTGTCCTGAATGTATCTGCCCAGGGCCTGAGATTTTCTCCCCAGGATGGGCATGGGGAACCCCAACGCGATCCTGGTAGAGTATTAAGAGGAAGATAATGAATGAATGTTAGTTGGTGGAACACACAATATGATTATGGCTGCTTCCATCTTACCAGAATTCTCCATCCTCAGACGAATTAAGGAGCTTGGCCTTTTCCTCTGGTAATATCTGGTCCCACTCTTTAGACCTTAGGATAAAAATGACATGTGTAGTTTAGTTATTTTTGGGGTTGTTTTTCATAAATGTTTAACTGCACTCTCAATAAAAAGTTTAATACAGGAGACATTAAGGCCATGCAAGTGCAAGAACTCCTGGGAAACTCTGAAGAAAAGAACCGGTATACAATATCAAATGAAAAAAATAACGACAGCGCTGCACTTGTATGTTTCCAAAATACAGTAAACTCCACAAAAAGTTCTTTAAAATTATGATGCATATAAAGAAAAACTACCATGTTTATTAGGTGAGTAATTCATACATGGGTTTTTTTAAATATGTCTTCATCTGCCACCTTTTTAAATAAGATTTTTGAACTCTGTGAGCTTGGCAATACAAATATAACTCTTTTTGTTACGGGTATGTTGTCGAGTGTAAGAGAGAGAGAGAGAGAGAGAGAGAGAGAGAGAGACTTTTTGACTTTTGACTTTTTTATGCGCTTTATTTAACCAAATTACGTTCTCATATGCAGTAAGAGAAAATCCTGAAAACAATCACCGAAA
>JAOUQT010249336.1:0-17252 GCA_025769995.1 Xyliphius kryptos | reverse complement strand
GAACTGACCAAATGCAAAAGTGACCAAAACATCAGCCAGAAAGGATGTGAACAGAGAAAAGGGGTGTGGTCACCACCTGCAGAAGCACTCCTTTATAGGGGGGTCTTGCTAAGTGTCGCTCATTTCTACCTGTTGTCTGTTCCATTTGCAGCGAGTGAAATTGATTCACAATCAGTGTTGCTTCCTAACTGGACAGGTTGGGTTGTTTGTGTTCCCTTTTGTGTACCCGAGAAGTAGTGTCAACAGGGTTGGTGATGCATGGTTTAGGCAATGAGGGGTTAAGGGTCTTGCTTAAGGAGACCAGCAGTAGCAACTGTGTGCTAGTCCTTTAAACCAAATCCTTTTTTTCAGGTGTTCATTTAAGATGTGATAAATGAATATTGATTTTTGGTTTGTCTTTTAATCAGATCTTTGGCTACTTAAGAGATTTCAATTAAACATTGTTACACATTTTATTTATTCCTTTTATTGATTTTCTATGTCTCCCACTGATAAGGTGTTTCATGGAGCTTATGCCACTTCTTAGTGATCTAACACAGAGAACACATTGGACTAGTCACCAATAGGAATGAGACAATTAACGTCACAATGAATGAATTGTTGGAGCGTGTTTAAATTGTACTTACAGCACGTCTTTTAACATTGTCCTTTTTTCAAATGGGTACGAATATACATGGCCCCAGAGACATATATTATTTTGTGAAAATCCAACTACACAAAAATTGTTGGGCTAATATATATATATATATATATTTTTTTTTTTTTTTTTTTTTCAATATAACAAAATTCTATTTTGTGTTAGCATAAAAAAACAAACCTTGAAACCATGCATTCCGGTTAATAATAATGGACATTAATCGTACCATCAAAATCATCTTTACTTATCAATTCATCACATGGTATTTCATCAAATTAAAAAGGGCGTAGAAAACCTGGAGTTTAGCTGCAGGTTGTATAGGGTTTTTTTTTTTTTTTAAGCTTTAAGCATAAAAAAATAAAATTGTAATATATATGTATACAGTCTGATTAATTATACACTGTGGAGACCCTATTTCAAACATAATGTGTTTACAAACAATGGTAAGAGGGCCAAATATGTTTCGTGGTTACTGAAAGATGGAATAGAGGCAGGTTATAGCTGAGTTTTTTTTTTTTTTATAATTATTATTCATTTATTTTTTGTTTTAAATACAATTTATTGATTGGAAGTTAAAGTTTCCGATTTGATTTGTATACATTAAAGAAGAGACAGTGAAACCGAGACAGTAAAACTCAAACTAAACTTTACTTACATCAACGTCCGCTTTGACAGTGATTAAAGATGGCAGCCTTTATAGACAGCATAACTGACTCCACCTCATATGCTCTGATTTTCAATGAGGTAGAAAAAATCAATTTACATTCTATTTTCATTACCCATGCCAAACCAAACTGTCTGTCATATCACTCAGGAATAAATGACTGCCTACTACCTCATATTTTGCACATTTTAAACTAATTAAGGATCACATGGGATTTAGCCTAAAATTACATTGATTGACAAGATGATATTATATATTTCTTATTCTCTCATTCTGCACCATCACCTTAATGGAGTGTGGTGTACATTGTGTGCAGCATTGCTCTCCATTTAAAGCCTAAGTAGAGAGTCATAACACAATACTAATGAAAGTAAATGTTTCTAATTATATAAATAGATAAGCTACAAATTTGTAAATTCCCTTGTACAATAGTTCACTCATGAGCAACAATTTATTGTATTCTTTCTGATGTTTACCCATTAATTGTTTCAGTATTACAGTTATTTAGTAATTCTTTGGTAAGATATGCAATTGTGGAGAATGATGACAGACCATAT
This sequence comes from Xyliphius kryptos, assembly GCA_025769995.1. Lineage (NCBI taxonomy): Eukaryota > Metazoa > Chordata > Actinopteri > Siluriformes > Aspredinidae > Xyliphius > Xyliphius kryptos. The sequence continues at coordinate 15,394 of JAOUQT010249336.1, read as the reverse complement.
TCCAGAGTATTGTAGGACATTTCAATACAGTGTCACTTAAACACTAAGAGATTATCTTTTAGGCATTTATTCATTCATTCCACATCTTCAACTTAATCCTGTACTAGGCTCACAGTGGGGTTCCCCATGCCCATCCAGGGAAGGATGTTTCAGGCACTGGGCAAACACATCCAGGACAGGGCACACTCATTCACACAAACACACACTATACGGGGCAATTTAGAGCATTTAATTAACCTTGAATCCATGTTTTTGGACTGTGGGAGGAAACCGGAGAACCCAGAGGAAACCCACGCAGACGCGGGGAGAACATTGAAGGTCTATCGAGAATCCCCAACACTGGGAGGCGAACATGCTAACCACTAATCCACCGCACTGCCATACTATTTTAGTCTCAAAATGTATACATTTTATATTGTGTGTTTATTCATTCATTATCTTGCGCTTATTCCTACATTAGGGTAGAGGTAAGGTTCCCCATGCCCATCCAGGGGAGAACATCTTGGGCACCGGGCAGATGCATATAAGACACTCCGCCAATCCGTCGTAGATTGTGCATTTATGTTTTTTCAAATTCAATCAGTATGGTTATTATTAGTAGTAAAAATTATATCCCTTTCCAATTGTATGGAACAACAAATAATGGTTTAAAAGAATAATAGTTATTGTAATTAAATAGTGTTTTAATTTTTTTTTAATCTCTTAAAATTGTCTTAGTAGAGAAATACCCGTTTTTTGCTATAGAAAGTTTTGTGGAACAACAATAAGTGTAGTACCTAAATTGCTTACTATGCTTATAACCATGTCTTTCTTATTGGACTCCTTGGTTTAATATAGAGAATGTCACCCCTGTGAGGGATATTACTTGGCATTTTGTTTTGATTAAAAATAAAATGGTGCTCAGCACATGGGGAGAATGATGATAAAACACATTGGTCAAGCGTAAGGAAAAAAAAAATTACACATGGGACAGTCGTAGGCTTGTGATTAAGAAACCAGCTTTGTGCCTTAAAGGTCACTGGTTTGGTTTCCGCTCCCACCAAGTACTATGGCTGAAGTGCACCTTATCCCAACTGCTCCCCGGGTGCCGTATGTACAAGGCTGCCCACCGCATTGTGGATGTGTGCTCACATTAGTAATGTGTATATAAAATCAACGCTAAACCCAAATCCGTTTGAGAGCTACAGGCCTGTTTAGCTTCTACCATTTCTATCTAAAACACTTGAATGTGTAGTAGCTACTCAGGTCTCAAACAAAACAATTTTTTTTGACCCTAATCAGTCTGGCTTTAGGTGTGGTCACTTCACTGAGGTCACTCCACTCTGTTCTCATCCTGCTGGACCTCTGCGCTGCTTTCGATACGGTAAACCATCCGATTCTACTTTCCACTCTTTTCAATCTAGGCTTCTTTGATATGACACTTTAATGGTTCTGCTTCTATCTAACAGGTAGGACCTTTTAAGTGTCTTAGAATTGAGATGTTTCAAATTCTCACTCCATTTCATTCACCACTGCTAAATGTTGGAACGATCTTCCCAACACCTCCTGTAAGGCTGAGTCACTCAGCATTTTCAAGAAACTTCTCAAAACACATCTTTTCCGCAGACACCTGCAATAAAAAAAAATGTTAAGAAAAGTAATGTGCAGGGTTGATGGTACTACAGTGTAGCTGTTTTTTTCTTAAACTACTGACTTTTGTTGTTCTCTCAGTTGTTGTTTTGGATAAAGGCGTCTGCTAAATGTAAATGTACATGTGTGTTACTGGCTGACTGACTTAAATGTGGAGGACAAATTCCTCTGTGTGTACATTTACATTTAGTTATTTAGCAGACGCTTTTATCCAAAGCGACTTACAGGTATCCCAACTTGGTTGGGGTCAGAACACAGGGTTGATACAGCACCCTGGATCTAAATGAAAATAGATCACCACGTTCAAACCATAGGTGACTGACAGAATAAAGGGATCTGAACCAAATAACCCCCTGATGCATGTTCTTTTTTAACTGTTACTAAAATTCTAAAGTTTTTATTTTAAGTTTGTCTAATGTGGTTTTACTCACAAAAACTATACAAAAATCCATAGCTTGAGACACCACAGGATGAAAGACTTTTCACCTGCTAGTATTATGAGCTACTTCATAGTAAATGTTTAGGCCTTCTTCACACCAAAGTATAGCACTGAATTTAAGTCTAAGGTTTATAAGATTAATCACCCAGATTTAAAATTTGGATAACTGTAGGTCATTGAAGGTGAGTGAGAAGTTACAACTTGTTGGAAGGGTTTTGGGAATGGTCATTTCTGTTCCTGTATAACTGTGCTTAGTTCGTAAAGCAAGGTCTGTAAATAAATGGTTTACTCAGTTTGGTGTGGAACTTTTACAAATTTGGCAAACAAGATATAACACACACACTTTCACTGGAAGCTGTGAAAGAAGAAAAGCAGGACTGACAAAAGAAACCTATATAAAGAGAGATTACTTACACCATTTTTTAAAACAGAGAATAAACTATGAATAATATGGAACCTATTTTACATTTTTTTACATGTAGTCATTTAGCAGATGCTTTTATCCAAAGCGACTTACAAATGAGAAAACACCATAAGTCAGTAGTTTAGGGAAAAAACGGCTACACAGTAGTACCATCAAATCTGCGCATTACACGAACTGGCTGGGTTTTTTTTTTTATAGCAAGTGTTGTGGAAGAGGTGTGTTTTTTGAAAAGTTTCTTGAAAATGCTGACTGACCCAGCCTTACTGATGGTGTTGGGAAAGTCGTTCCACCATTTAGCAGTGGTGAATGAAATGCAATGAGAATTTGCACCTTAATAAGTTGGAATCGTCAGGATTCCAGGATAGGATAAGGGCCTGGACCAGCAGTTGAGTAGCCTGTTCTGTTAGGAGAATTCGGATTTTCCTGATGTTATACAGAATAAATCTGCAGGAACGAGCAGTGTTTATGACCTGATCTGAAAGTTTAAAAAGATTACAGACCGAGTCAGTCGGTGAGATTGTGGTGCCATCAATTTGGAGGGACAGGTCATGATGAATTGAGGTTTTAGCTGGGATGATAAGTAACATAGTTTTTGCCAGAATTAATTTGAGATAATGGGTTTTCGTGATGGAGGGGTCATCAGGAGTAAAAGCCAAATGAAGCCGAGAGTCACCAGTATGTCAATAGTAAGAGAAACCGTAGGTCTTAATGACAGTGCCCAGCAATGTCATATATAATAAAAAGAGGAGGGGTCTATGTGCTGAGCCCTGCAGGACTCCAGTGGCCACATAGTGAGGGTTAAAAATATCCCCATCCCAAGACACTTGATTAGTATTATAAAGAATTGCATGCATAAGAACTGACTCATCTCAGCATTACACAGATTTTGTTAATAATAAAGCTCTGCATAATACGATCAATCTTGCCACAGTTGTGATCGGCAGTCAATACTCTTTCCATGTCATTCTTTAACAGGACGCAAACACATATCAGGTAAAAGTCGTCACCACACATAATTTCCTGGCTCTAAATCGTATTCACAAATCCACGCTTGATTGCAGCACCATAAATAAAAACATTTTAGTTTTTCTGTTGGTCGCATACAGCCTGGTATTGTGTACCTCTGCACAACAACCACATGCTGCATTTAGATTAGCATTAAAATATAAATTAGCAAAAGTGACCAAATACTCCCTAATCGCAAGATTCATGGGGCCATTCAAACAGTTTTAAAAGTTAAGCCACTGTTGAAAAAATAAGCAAGTGATTAACACAAAAGCAAAGCATCTTTTGGCAGCCACACGCATCTGACTGAGGATAATACACAAAGACTGTCCAGGATAATGACAGCTTTATTAGCTGAACCAACCTTTATGCACACTTGCATCTGCTAACTGGCTAAATGTAAATGTATTTCCCTGGTGTGTACATTGTTTTACCTTACATGTGCACATATTTCACAATGGTTAGATTAGTTAAAACCATTAAATGTTTATTACCAGTGTGTATATTAAAATTGTTCATTACAGCAATAAGATGTTTACTCCATGTGTTAAAAAAAAATGAGTGCGTGTAGATGCTTTTTTTTTTTTTTAACAAACCTGTGACATGTTTTTGAATTTCACGTGAATCTGTGTTTTTTAGCAGATTTGAAGCGTCTATAACCCCTCCTGCATCCAGAACTACCCGCTTATTTGCCGAATTTTTAAACACAATATTACGCAATGCAGAAGCTGCTGTCTCCTGCAATTCAGGGTTCGAGCTCTTAAGCAAGGAAACCAATGGAACAATTCCTTGCAGCGTTCGTACCTAAAAAAAAAGAAAAAAAGAATGTGATTTAGTCAATAAAAAATGTATTTTTCCAAACAGGAAGTAGGAATTAACTAAAGACGAGAGACATAAAACTGCAAACATTTGCATTTTATTACAACTATAATACTACGTTCTTTTCATATGACCTGCTACTTTTAATACTCTGCTTTCTAAGTGTTTATCAATTTTAGCAACCATAAAAGAAAGCATAAGCATCTGAAGAGCTTTGTTTTTTTTTTTTTAAAAAAAACATTTAGAGAAATGCCCTTTTTAACAAACAATTGTTCTTTTTTTTAACAAAAGTTGAACTGTGGTCAGATGCGTATATTTGTCATGTAAAAAAAAAAAATAAATAAAATACTATCATTCAACTACAACAGCCTATTATCTAGGTTACTATTTTTTTATTATTACTAATTAAATACAGCTTTACCTCATCCTTGGATTCGTCACTTGTGAATGTGATGTGCTGAATGATGGAAGCTCCACGAAGCTGCATATTCTCATCCAAACGTGTGAGCAAATGCACTCCATCACTCAAACTGCCAGCCGAGTTTGACTCTCCATTGATTCTAAAACATCAAATACAGTTAGCCATTAAGACAGACTGTAATGCTACACAACATCTTATTAAAAATACATTATTTCAATTTACCCATTCATCTCACTCTTGCTCTTGGCCTTGCTGTTAACAGTGAGCTTGGGTTCTGGATTTGAGTTGGTCGAAAGGGTTCGGGTGATAAATTGAGTCCCGCTAATTTGATTGTTGCTGTTCCATTGTACATTGTTAAGTGCAATGGATTGCCCATTGCTGTAAAGCGGATTTTGAGTGAAGAGCTTGTCAGGAGATTTTGTTTTGTAGTTTGTAGAAGTCTGTTTATAGTTAATGATTGGATGGATGAAAACCTCAGGCTGAGCAGGCAGGCTTTGGCCTGTGGGGCTGCTGGGTAACAGGGCATTTCTCTGTTCCCTTTGATAGGCTGCTGACCTGGTACTGGCACTTCTTTGCTTGATCGGGTGCTGTTGCTAGATACATTAAAAATTAAATAGGACAAAAGTAAGAAAACAACACATGCTCATTTTAATTGTATTGATTACCGAACAGCAATATGTTAAAACATTATCATAAACAATGTTTTATGCCAAATAACCCAACATTAAGAAGGACTCTCACAGTGACACAAACATGCCAGACTGATGACTCACCGATGTTATGACTTATACATACAAATCTTAAAAACACACATCACACATTCAGCCAGAGAAACTCAAGACAGATCAGTCGGCTTCCGATTGTTACGTCTTTATTTTTTGTGCATTAAAAATGAACTGTATCTAAATCCCTCAATATTTTGTCATTGAAACAAATCAGATAAATTATATAAATGTTACCCATTTTGGACAAATTCCCAAATTCATTCGATTTCTGCATTTAAATGCGCACTGTATCATAGACTGTGTTAGAATCACAATATCATGTTGACACAGCCGTTGGCAACCCACTGTTCCTGACAGGTATAAACTAAATAAACAGTAATGTTACAACCATAGGTATAAATTTGGCTGAACTGACATTCATAAAAACATTTTCACCCTCCTAATAAAAATATTAGAACATTATAATCCTTTAAATCACATGATTATGACTCATTTTTAATAACTGACAAACAGTATTATTCATACGAAGCAAATTTATATAACCAAAAAAAGTAGCAGTGGTGAACAGAAATAAAGTGATGCATGATAATACAGCACACAACAAAAATAAAGACTAATAATCAACACAATTCAGTTGAAAAAAAAACAACAACCTGGAGCTCACCGTTTTCGCTGATCCATTTAGCATGGAGCTATCATATGTAAATGAGGCTCCATTTACCGTACTGGGGGAAAACTTGAAGTCATCGAACACATTGTCATTCTTAGGGCCTAAATAAAAATAATAATAAAATAAAAATCACATGCACAATATGAATAATCACTAACATTTTGGAATCTTAAACAGATGCATTCATAAAAAAGAAGAAACAAATTATGCTAAGGCTTGATGGTACCTAAATAAATGTTTAATTAAGCAAGCGGCAATGCCTCGGGTTGTGTTAGCAGTTTTTAAAAGGCGTTGATCAGGTTTGCTTTTGTTCAACATTCCATTTTCAGTTTTATTCTCAAATGTTTCATTTCTAGAATTTAGCAATCCTTTTACACAGTGCAACCAACATTTTGTTGATAACACTGTTTAAAGGACTACAGGATGTGTTTAAATGGCAGACAGCAGTAATAAGACTCTGAATTTTAATCTTTAGATTAATTTTGCTGATGGTGATCCAGTCATAAATCTACCATTTGCGGAACAGTGTGATCTGACCACCTATTTATCAAGAAACACTAATTCAGGACTATGCACTAGAATTATATTATATCATTTAAATTAGATTGTATTATAGTGTATATTATTATGAATCTAGGTTATTAGATATTCATATTTTTATTAATCTAATATCTTAAAACATCGTTTTATTGTTGTTAAATATCAGACAATTCCAATGAATTACATAAAAGAATATTTTAAAATGAATTGTGTTACATAAATTAAGAAAATAATTAAAACACACTTGCCTTAACCCTTGTTAAATTGAAAATCCATTAACCTGTACAGGAAATTATTTAGGATTCTAGAGTCTTAAAAAAATCCTTAGCCAATATTTTTTACATATATCAAATAGAGCTGTATCAAAATAATTTTAACCAAGACATGTTACCAATTTAGACAATAATAGAAAATATTGCGTACAAAGACTCATTTTAGGAGATAATCTGATTAAAAGCAACTGATTATTCAAAGCGACTTACAAATATCCCACAAGTAGAAGACAGGGTTGTCCATAGAGCACTCTGGAGCAATGAGGGTTATGGGCCTTGCTCTAGTTCATTGCATTTGAGATTTGAACCCACAACCTTCAGATTGATAGTCCAATAATTATGGAAATAAACAAGCAAATAGAGTTTATTTGTGGTTCGGAAGAACTGCTAAATACAGCAGCATGACTGAATGGAAAGTCAAGCTTTTTTGGGGGGTGTGTGTGTGTGTGTGTGTCGCTGTCCGTTTGGAAATAGAATTTTAAAAAGTCTCTGGAAAAAAAGGTCAACTTTTGGCCGGAAAACCTAGGATTAGTTCACACTACCCATAACCTAAGATGTAGGTTTTTAAGTTTAGCTAATTGGAAAAAAAAACAAAATGGCTGTGCATCATGAGTCCAAATTGCAAAGTTGGTTGTGTGGGTCTGGGTGTGTGGGAAAAATGTGTGTAGTCTGTGAAAATTTTGGGGTAGAAGTCTATAAATGCATTTTGTCACTCTATAAAGCCAATTGTAGGTCAATCTGTGTGATTTTTTGTTATCGGCGAAGATGTACAGCCGCTGAAAAATACCCAAGAAAAATGGGTATAAAAAGAAAAAATCCCAGCAAACACAATGTAGCCTCTCAACTCAGGCAGCCAACCATTTTGATTTTGCTATATAGACAGTGGATGTATGTGTGATATATATATTAGACTGTAACTTGATACCACATAGACAAAATTGAATTGTTGTGTCTTTTTTCTTAAAAATAAATAAATAAATAAATAAAATAGGGGCAAAGTATCACTGAATGTCAGTAACAGTACAGTGATACTTTGCCCCTATTTTTTTTTTTTAGAAAAAAGACAAAATAATTCATTTTTGTATATATAGTTTTCTAAAAAAAAAATACAAAAAAAAAATAGGGGCATCATATCACTGAATGTCAGTAACAGTACAAAGCACCTTTTGTTTCTGCGTCACAATTAACGGTCAGTTTGAGAGGTTACAACTGTGGTAACTCGGTTTTATTCTCAGTAACCCAACTGTGGTAAATAGTTTTGAATCGTTCCGAAAAAATAAAATATAAAAAGCTTGACTCTGAAAAAATAATGATAAAAAGCTTGACGACACCTCATTGTGAGGCAACCTGGTTCTGTAATGCGAGATGTCGCAATAGTATTAAAATCAGCCCGAGTATACGTACGAGTTGTTTTCCCCCCGAAGTTTGATTTTAAAGAGCTTACTGGTGGGAGAGTATTTGCTGCTGTACTTGCTTCTGCTCCTCCTCAGAGTGGTGACCTGCTCTATCACGCGCCGCTGGCCGGAACGCAACGCGCCGTCCGACGGCATCGCCAGCGAGGTCTCTCCAAACTCCCCGAAGGGCAAGGTTGATTTCAGCGGCTCCATGGTCTTTTATCGAAAACGAAACGTCGCAGAGCCGTCGACTTGAACGCGTGTCGTCCTGGTCCCCTGCTGTTCCTCCTGCTGAAGCGAATCTAAAATCCTACCTGGTTCCTCCCTGAAGCTGCTCACGCCCTCAGCACACAACCTGCCTGCCGGTTTGATGCGAAATCTTCAAACTGATCTTCACCAAGCTCTTCCTGCCAGAAACCTAAGCTGCACAACCAGCTAGGCTTTTAAGAGCAGAAAAAAGTGAAAACCAAATCACAAAATGAAAGCTGCACGTTGACGTTGTTTTATGAGAGGGAGGTGCCCTTTTAGTCTAGGCCTATGTTGGTTATTAATTATCTAGCTCTAAGGAAAAGGTTGGAACTGGGTGTTTTTGTGTCAGGTGTGTTTCTCACAGGGCAGGTCTCAGCTGGTTGGTCTAAGGGTGTAGGAAATCCTAGAGGGTAAAAAAATACAACAGCCTGAAAGTTCCGCCGCACCCATGGGCAGGACAGGGGCTGTGTCCTAAGGTAAATTCGCCCCATGAGGCAGTGTTAAAATGTGCTGTTACTGTTGTATTCCTGTATGCTGCTGGTAGCAGTGCTCAATACACTGCAGGGTGTGGCTCTGTTCTTGTATACAGGTTGCTTCAACCCAGTTCTGCGTGTATCACAGAGTTGAACTCATGTTTCAGCCGGCTGCCGACACACAAACCTTCCTTCAGCAAAATGGGGAAACCTCGACAGCTGATTCAGTGCCCTCCTGGTGAGGCGTGGGAACATTGTACAAATTGTAAAAAGTAATTACAAATAATTAAAACCATTTTAAAAGCCATGTAGTTAAACTTGATCGTATTGATTCACAACATATGTTAGCTTTGTGTCGTTAGCCAGAATTGTGGTTTGGCAAACAAAACAAAACAAAACACACGATTATTTTCTTTCTGCATTTTTTTTACCCTGTATTATTCAGGGCTTGCCACAGCGATGAACTCTCATATTACACTTGGCCAAGTGCTGGGTGCCCTTTCTGATACAACCCTTACCAGGCTTGGGACACACAGATTTGAGGACAATTTAGAGCAGTCATTTTACCTTAAATCCTTGCTTTTGGACTGTGGCAGGAAACTAGAGAACCTGGAGAAAAACTACACAGACACGGGGAAAACATCGAAACTCCACCCAGCTCGGGATCTGAACCGGCAGTCCTCACTGCTGAGAAGAGACCGTGCTCACCCCTGCACCACCGTGCCACACTACAAAAACATACACAATATAAATTCATAATAAAACTCTAAAATTGATTAATAGCAATAGGTTACTATAAGTTTTTAGATTGACCATGAAACCTAAACATGAAAGTTTACATTGATTTGGTAAAATTGTTACTGGTTTACTGTAAAATTCTACTATGACAAATACCAAAAAATTTGAGCCATGTTGTTTATTTTATTGCAGTTTAATATATAAAGCACTCCCTTCGGTGAATGTGTTCACCACAGCATCAGAATGTTTTTCTCGATTTTTTTTTTTTTGCGCTCTCGGTTGGGTGTTACCATAGGGGTAAGGTCCGCATGTTCACTTTGGCAGGTTTTTTTTTTTTTTTTTTTTTTTTTTTTTTACTGTGTGCCATTCGTAACACAACCCTCATGTTTATCCAGGACTGGGGCCAGTGCTACAACTGCGCTGACAAACACTCAATGGCTAAGATTTCACATCCTTAACTTACCCATCAGTGTGTTTTTGGAACGTGGAAGGAAACTGGATACCCTTGAGAAAGCCTCTTTGGAAATGGAGGGGAGGGAGATGGGGGCTTCACACAAAAATGACCTGTGTTTTCTGAGGTGTACTCTGAGGTGCAGTAAGCACATCATTTTTGTATGGAGCACCAAATAAATGAAAAGGGAAAAATTTAATTTAAAATTAAAGGAAATATAAATTTCCAATCATGCAAAAGCTAGACCTGCACCAGTAACCTTTCAATTATCACCAGGGAACTACAAATAAGGTTACAGATGGACTGTAAACTTTATAGTAGAACTATAGCTGAAGTGCCCTTGAGCAAGCCCAATTTCTTTCCGGGCTCCGTATACAAGGCTGCCCACTACTCCGGGTACGTGTGCTCATTTCACTAGAGTGCGTTTCACTGCACAGATGGGTTAAACATGGAGGACAAATTGCAGTCATTGACATTTAATATTAAGGTGGGTGGATTTAACTACAGCACCAACAACCTAAACATTTGCAAATCTAAACATTGGCGTTGCCAGTAGCCAGCATTTACTGTGCTGAAATATGTGTTTAGTGGTTTGTTGCTGGTGCAATGCATCCCTCAAACATCACAGTTAAAACCAGCAACAGATCAGCAAAATTAAGCATATACAGCATTAACTGCTTGCAGGTCTCAGTGTTTTTCTGCTGCTTTACTAATTTTCCCCCAAAGGGGTTTATTCTAATGCTTTGTCCCATAATGAAAAAAATATGTTAATCCATCACTAACAAAAGTTATTTAGAAGCTTTAAGCAAATGTTAACACTATGAAGAAGACATAAGTGTCACTGGTCTAAAAGGCAGAGCATATTATCTTTCATTCAAACGCGATAGGTTTCTATACCGTCTCGCAGCCAAGTTGAAACCAGGGCGTCAACCAAAATATGCTGCCAAGCCGCAATCACTTGAAGGATTAAACCAAGTCATACTCCAATTTTTAACTGTACACCTAGAGCATGTAGAAACAAGTAACAGTAATTAAAAACATCAATAATTCTGTTCTGTGCAGTTGTTAGCAAATTCAACACAGCAAAAAATCCTGCATGGGTTCAATTCCAAAGTAGGGCATTGTTCCCACTGTGTTTATATGAATTTCCTCTGGGAGCTTCAGATTTATCATCTAATCCAAAAACATGCTAGTAAGTGAATTGGTGATTTTTCCTAAAAGAAATTTAATATAGAAAGCACAAGCAGCTAAAAAAATATGAATAAATTAACTTATGGCTATTCTGGTACATAGGAAATACACTGCTCAAAAAATAAAGGGAACACTAAAAGAACGCATCCTAGATCTAAATGAATGAAATATTTAGATATATTCAGTTGAAAATCTTTATTTAGTAGACAGTGGAATGCATTGAGAACAAAATGACATAAAAATTATCAAAATGTAAATCAAAATTATTATCGGATGGAGGTCTGGAAGTTACATTGTGTTGTTTAAGTGTTCCCTTTATTTTTTTGAGCAGTGTATATAAAGTAAATACAGCAAAATTTTCAGTACATGTGAATTGTTCATGGAAAATTTTAGACAATGACTTCTGCAAAACAAAAGATAGACAAAAAAAAGATACACACGCTACATGGTTCAAATCTGTAAGGGAAAAAAAAAAAAACGCACCATAGAAATAAAATATCCACAAATAGCTTCAGGATTACTCACATTAGAAATTAATAAAAAAAAAAAAAATAATAAAAATTCTTTCTCGACCTACATTTTAAAATTAGTAGAAAAATGTTTCGTAGTTAACATTTTAGTTCCAAGTAGTCATGTCACTAGTTATAATTAGGTATGTAATTAGACTTTGGAGATCTCTTTACCTTGCAAGACATATAATTACAACTATATGCTTCTGCCTCAGGTATACAAAACCATGTCAGATGCTTTTGTCTCACTTTTAAAAAATCTCTGCATCACCCATAATCATTGGTCCCACATTAATAATCTAAAAGCTACACCACAATCACAGCTTTGCTGAAAAACATCGATTGCAATTGTAAGTAACTCTTGTTTTAAAAACCTGCACTTTAAAATTCAAAAGGTTGAAATTATTAAACCCACTGAATACAGTAACCTGTTTTGCATTCATTTTCATAAATTTACAATCACGTTAAAGCTAATCCTGGTTATGTTTTGTATTTTGAAGCAAAATAGAAAGTTTTTTTTATAGAGTTTAAAATATACACTGAATAGACAAAAATATCAGTACACAACTTTATGTTCAACTTTATGTGGCGAGCATTTTTACAAGTATGTTTTATCAGTCACTCACTGATTTGCTTATTTGGCAAGATAACTTTTTTAATTCTTCATTTAAAGTCTTCATTTAAGTCTTTGAAAGGAGCCTTTCCACGTCAATCCTTCCACACTACCCGCACACCAATTGCTATTGGTGTGCGGGTCAAGCGATTTATATTATGAGATATAAAATTTCCTTGGGCACGGGAAATAAAATTAAAACATATAGTGGCACAGGTATAAAACCAAGCATAAGCCATGCAATTGAAAAATGATAAACTTTCAATTTTGAGGGAAAAAGTTTGGGAAAGTCCCCAGTATACAAAACAAAGTCCAAAAATACATTAGCCCACACAAAATACTGTCCTCAACCGCATCAAAAAACCTTTGGAATGAACTAGAACAGTGATTATGAGCCAGAAGCTCTTGTCCAATATCAATGTCTGGATGAATGGGCAGATATATTTGGCTGTTACAGCTGCGATGGGGACCAACTAAAAATAGAGATAACATCCTCCTCATTAAACAGAGCGACAACAGCAAAATATCTATCTGTTTAAATATTCGCATAGTAGTTGGTTGTTACTGATTTTAAGATTGACAGTACCGCTCTCGTGTGGTGTAAAGGTGTAATTACAGGCTGAATTCGCCCTTTTTTATTTCACGTCGCTTCTGTTTCCACCCAAAAGTGCACAATGCGCTACTGATAGACTGATTACATTGTTAACTTAATGTTCAAAAAGTCTATTAAATAGCATTTATGTGCTACATGCACTACATCGGCATTTATTTTAAATAGTTACCAGTATATAATGACCCCAGGTTTCAGGTTTAGCTCATATAAAAGTTTAATAGTTTTAGAAAAGTTAATCGTTTTAATTGACAAACCTATACAGGTGAATAAGCACAATGATGAACACATAGCATAAATTGTATGAGCATAGGCAACCAATCTGCATATTCATGTCACAAAATATGATCAAAAATATAGGTCATCATGAACAAAACTAAGGGGAAAATTGTCACGGACACAGTATAGAATGTAAAAACTACAATAAATATGAAAGGTCCGTCGTTATTTGGTATTAGCCTATATTTGTATAAGAGAAGCAACGAGATCATTGGAAACCTATAAACATCTCAAATAAAGACTATGTTGTACTATACTAAAAAAGCATGGTTAGAAGTAGGACCTGCCCTGCAGGTTTCAAATTAATCATGAAGTTTATTTAATAATAATAAAGAAAAGTATATACAAAAAAATCCAAGTTCAACTGAAACAATACCACAACATAAAACATTGCATTAGTTGCGCTCCATGACGTCCAGATTGCATAATGCTTTTTAGTTTACATGTATAAAATTGCATTGTCCTAGGTATATCTGGTAAAACTTACAGTACAATGTACTAAATGAATACATTATGTAATGCCACTAATAAATGATTTGATACATGCAATATCCTCTACAATCATTGGCCATGAGTGAAATGGGAGTATTAGCTCCTAGGGAGGGTAATACTGGTCTTACATTTGTCAAACAGTACAGCAAGAGTCCAAACTCTTATAAGACATTAAGTATTAAGATTTTACAATAATTTCCAGCCTAATGGGCATCCACAACTCCACAAGATCCACAAAAACTTACTTAGTCATGACATGATCAGATCAGACTTTATTATCTGTTTCTCACTCAAACCTGATCTCTGTAATCCAGGTGACTGATTTCATCTTCAAATTATCTGCCATTTCACAAACTTTTGTCTTACTTCAATATCAGATTATTTTTCCCAATAAATAAATAATCTTAGTATTTGCTCCTTGAAAACTACTTTCAGGACTTAATCAAGCAAGACTTCAAGACATTAAAATAATAATTTTAAAAGGTTCACAAACTTTTAAGCAGTTCTCTTTCTCCAATGTTTAGCTAGGTTCACACAATTACTAAGACTATGTTGCAATGTAAACATGAGACACTGCCTTCAATATCATGTTGCTACATTTTCTCACTTATAAACAATGGTGCATGAAAAGATATGATACAAACAACAAATGCAATAAGAAAAACCTTATTCTGTGAGGATGAGGTTTTAAGTTAGAAAACTCACTATTAAATGTAGATAAAAGATCTATAAAATACACAAGCTTGTGACATTAAGCCAACTTCATCTTCTGACAAAAATAAGTACATTGCAGATACAACAGTCTTACACTTTAGGTCTATTTCATCTCTTTGATTATCAATCATTTTAGAGATCATTAAATATATCATATTTAACATATGACAAGAATATTGCTTATATATTGCTGTCTTAATTTATTTATGATATATATTTATATGACACAGCATCCTCCATAATTAATGGCACCCCTAGATAAAATGTCTTAAAATAAATAGTTTTTATTGCAGAAGCATACTGCAACCTTCATCTCAAAGTGAGGGGAAAAGAAAGAAAAAAATCTTGACTAAGAAAATTATTTTCCAGTAAAATTACTGGTTCACCAATTATTAGCACCCTTAATGTCTTGGGAAAAATGCATTTGAACTTACATGTCAATCCTAACTGTAGTTTATGAAGTGGATAAAAGTGTCTAGGAAGCTTCAGTTAATCATTAAATCACTTCCTGTTTCCCTGGGGTATAAATATGGCATTACACAGAGACCCATTTCTCTTACTCACTCTTAAACATTGTTCTATAGTATTAACAAAAACAAAAAAATTAAAAGCCAAACAACATTTCTAATCCATGGGGTGCCAATGCTCATGGAATGCGCAGTGTGTGTGTGTGTGTGTGTGTGTGTGTGTGTGTGTGTGTGTGTGTGTGTGTGTGTGTGTGTGTGTGTGTGGGTGTG
>JAOUQT010249239.1:0-17253 GCA_025769995.1 Xyliphius kryptos | reverse complement strand
TCTCATCTCTTCCTCCAGACTCTGATACCTTGATTTCCAAAGGAAATGCAAATTTTACTTTCATCAGAAAACTTAACTTTGGACTACTCAGCAGCAGTCCAGTCCCTTTTGTTTTTAGACACTTTTGACACTGTCTTTTGTTCAGGAGTGGCTTGACACAAGGAATGAGTGTGATGTGTCTAATAAAAACATGAAAAAAACGTTTTATGACCAGTTAATGCAAAAAAAACAGGAAATTCCAAAGGATTTACCTCTTTTTTCCACTGTAAATGAATAAAACAAAATAAGGTAACTACAAACAAATATGCCATACAAAATATCATACAAAGGCGGGAAAGATAGATAACATCTCACTTTATGTAAAGAAAGGAAGCAAATAGTAAACTACTATGTGGATTCTGTAGTGCTACCCTTGTATAAGGATTGATGTTACCTTCAAATATTTCACGCATAAACATGCTACCAAACCTAAAGGTGCAACAAGTGACGCTGGCCACAGGTGAGCTTATATACTTGCTGAGACAGCTGTTCCTTATCAGTACTGACTGGCATGTCATCTACTGGGAGTTGTAGTCTCTCACAAGCACACTGAACATGTGATCTAGTAGTATATTAATATAGTTTTTTTGTGGTATTTGATGTAGTGATGGATGGAGTGAAACTCCGAGATGGAGACATCGCCGTCTACAGTAGGACTGAGAAAAGCTGCTTCGCTCAGAGCTGTTTATGGTCCAGATCTGTAGATGGACACGTTTATATCGCATACACACTCTCACCTAAGTATAGTAAGTACTATTTACACACACTTTCTTGTAATTCCCCTAAAGTGAGGACTAAGTAAAATCCCAAAGGCACTGGACGTGTTTTATCACTTTTAACTGATAAGAATATCAGAGTATACAGATAATTCACCAAAAGGGGCAGCACATTTCGAGTGTGTGATTGCATGTACCAAAATGAGGACCATGAATATAAATCACATATGTGATATAAGTAATGTCCTCATCCTGAAGATTAAATATCTAAACTGATCCTCAGGAGGATAGTATTACAAACTTACACACATTATCTCCTTCGTTTCCCTCAGCTGAAGTGGATCAGAGAGTAATAAAACAGGGAATGGAGCTGATCGAGAGAGACTCGTGTATACGCTTTGTACCCAGAACACACCAGAGAGACTTCCTGGATATTCAGCCCAAAACCGGGTCTGAACCTTTTCTTATAAACTCATAATACAAAAATACACTGTATATCATCAAATAAACAAATTAACATTTATAAAAGTGTGTGTGTGTGTGTCTGTGTTTACGTGGGTTCCAGGTGTTGGTCTTATTTGGGCTCCAGTGGAGGTAGACAACTTCTCTCTCTAAAGACTCCGAACTGTATGAGTTCTGGAGTTGTTTCTCATCAGCTGATGCATGTTCTTGGATTTGTGCATGAACAGTCGCGTGCTGATCGGGATAAATACATCACCATCATGTGGTCCAAAATTTGGAAAGGTAAACACACAAACAGTCATTTTTATGACCTTATGACCTTTTTATGTGTAGCCAGAATATTATATTAGTGGCCAAGTTTATTTCAGGGGGCACCGGCTAATAAAAAGTAGGTTCTGATTAGCGTTTAGTGCTTAGGCTTGTACTTTTGTGACCTCTATTTAATCTTGTGTGTACAAACAACTGAGAGAGTACAATATAAATATATAAAAATAACTCTTAATAACATAGAAAGATACATAAATATATTGAAAATATACTGGACTAATTTGACCACGGTCGTCTTCTTTAGTCTGTGTGTGATGTTTTTTTATGATTTTTCAGATCGCTTGAGGCACTTTGAGAAGTTTAAGATGAACAACATGGACATGCCATATGATTACAGCTCTGTCATGCACTTCGGAAGGTAAGTTAATCGTAAATCGAGCTGCTTGTGTACAGTGTGTTTATTGCTCTAAACACATAACAATAATGAAAGTATTAATGCCATCTTTTTTAAGGCCACTGATGGTTTAAATACTCTCTTATCTATTGAAGTTTTGATTTCACATCTTTATCAGTATTACACTAAAACTCCATCATCCAATCATCAACAGTTCATAGGGATTTTTGAAAAAAATAATTTCACCCACTGAGATATTCGGGCTGGACATCTGAATAACATAAACATATAACTGTACTGAGTGTATAGCATGAAGTGTGAACCGAGGCATAGTTTCTAAAATAAACAAAAGCATATATTGGAACTTGACCCAGGTCACACACTCTAAACAATTAACAACCGAGAAAATAATTCTTAACTATGCTAATTTATTAGCCTGATGCCAAAAAACAATGCTGCCTATATCACCTATTCCTAAATCCACCATAGATGATAATGTTTCAGGATGTCATGTAGTAGATCCAGTCACTCTCATTAACACCCATAAACAAGATTACTCAGTCTAGAATGTGGTCTACTGCCTTTCAGCCAAAATAATAAGAATAAACCCTTTGAGCGGAAAAAAAATTTGAGCGAAATAACGGAACTTCCAGTTAAACATTTTGTAAAAATTGCAATAAAATCTGAAATCAGTACTCCGGTTTCCTCCCTCATTCCAAAGACATGCCAGATAGGTTCATCGCAGTTGCCAGGTGGGCATCATCTTACCTGTGACGCTAAACTAGGATTAAGCGGGTATATAAAATGAATGAATTGATAATTTACAACAATAATTTAACATCTCTAACACACCCATAAAAAGTTTGGACAGTTACAGTTTAATGATTTTTTCATTATATTTAATTGATAATAATAATTGTTTTTAATTAATCTGATCTACAGTTCATGTTTAGCATCATCTGATTCTCCTCTATGATGTCATAGATGATTATAATATGTCATATGCCAGTGTCGCTTTGCGAATGTTGGCTGCACAGACGTGTTCCCGAGAGATCCCAATCTCTTGTTAGCTGTTGCATCCCTAGGGATTATGATAGGTGAATTATTTTGTTTTATTTGCAGATACGCCTACTCTGAAGACGGAGATCCTACCATCATACCCAAACGAAGTTGGAACGTTAAATTGGGGCAGAGATTTGGTCCAAGTGAACTTGATGTCCTGAAAATCAATAAACTGTACAAATGTTCCTAATAATGTCTTAAAATCTGTGGGACAGAAAGTAACATGAAACTAATCGTACATTCTTCTTTTGTTTAGTTCTTTATTCTCAGAATTATTTATATCATATGTATTAACACAATTCACTGATGAAGTATATAATTACTTTTTTAATTTTTGCTCTGAAACGGACACGTCTCACCTTTGGAAACAATATATTGTTTAATAAATTAATAAATATATTCTGTTCTATAGTTATAATGTGATTTGAAATGAATGATGATGCAAAGTCCTCTAATCTCTAGACAAGGCCACTTTTGTCAGTAGTGAATCTGTATTTTTATTTTATTTAATCTCATGTGATTCATTGTTTTTTGACAAATCATTAATCAGATAGTTGAATAAAAATTTCAGAAGAGACAATTCACAAGATTAAAAAATTATCCTATGAAATAGTTTTTTGGATTATACTGGGGAGAGATTTACAGATCTTTTTGAATGATTACTGATCTTACTAATTGATTACTGATTTTATTAAATGATTACTGATCGTAGATAGAGTATCTCATTCTATATGTACAAATGTGACTAGGGACGACAAGCTCCGTAAGCAGAGACTACGAGGAAAGCAATCTGGTGTTGGGCACAGACTGAGGTCCAGGGCACACAGGGCACCTCTGACTAGTGTTCTTCTAGCCAACATCCTGTCTCTGGAAAACAAAATCTATGACCTCCGAGCCAGAATTATGTTCCAGAGAGACTTACAGTACTGGAACTTCACTGAGACATGGCCGAACCCATGCCATCCAGCTGCCCAATTTTTTCTGAGTTTATTGCATGGACAGATCCGTGGATGTCAATGGGTGGTGGAGTGTATATCCTGGTAAACAATAAGTAATGCAACAGTGCTAATGTTATGACCCTTGCACTCTCCTGTCCACCAAACCTGGAACTGCTTGCTCTAAATTTTCTTTATATCCCTCAGGAGTTTACCTCAAACAGCTGCACCATATGTAAATGAGGACACAGCACTGTGTGCATTTTATGATGCTCTCAAATAGTTTCAGATTCACTCATTGTTGTTGGGACTACCAGACCACAAGTGGTTTTGGTAGGCAAGCATGTTTCACCCACCCTCATCCTCAGCACTGGAGATAGAGTGAAAGGCCTTAAATACCTTGGAATTAACATCTCACAAGACTTGTCATAGGGTTGTAACATCAACACTATAATGAAGAAGCCCCATCAGCGTTTGTATCGCATCGGTTGTCCAAGGGACTTCAGACTGCCCTCCAATGTTTTACAAACCTTCTACTCCTGCACTGTCGAGATCATCCTCATAGGGAATACCACAGCTTGGTTTCGGAACAGCAACAAGCTGGGAAGTGCTGAATCAAGGCAGGAAAGATTGTGAAAGACCTCATTCATACATGATCTTGAAGTTTAAATAAATTACCAAGTTGAATACCTCAGGGCTCAATTATTGGGCCCGTTATATTTCAGTCAATGTGCCTTTAATTCACTGTTTTGTAATATTTATTTCCTTTTCAGTGCAGATTATAAACAGTTTAATCTTACTGTTAAACTAAATGATTTTAACAGAATTATTCTAACAGAATGCACTGACGCTATCAAAGACTGGATGCATCTAATATTCACAAACTAAATGAGGATAAAACTGTTTTATAAATGAGGATAAAACTACTCTGGTTTTAAGGGTTAACAAGATTCCTATGGAGTTACTATCAGCTTTTTGTTCACTCACTTTAAAAGTGTCATGTTTTTTATTCCTAGATACAATTCAATTTAGTATCAGTGTTTATTTCTATATTGTGTGTTTACACTCGTACATTAATCAGATTTACAAAAAACATTAGGTTTATATAAATTACTAGGTTTTATCACGAATGAAAAAAACAGACAGAGACATTAGCTAGGAAAAACACGCTAAGATGATAAGAAGAAGAAACCTTGAGAGAAACTGAACTCAGAAGGGAATCACATCCTCATTATAGTGATACTCCACTTTGAGGTTTTTGCACTTTGAATCGCAAATATTAAAATTTTCATGTTTAAAACTGAGAATCCTGCAGTGTGGGGTGCATACAGCTAATTGGGTGTGAAACGCAAGATAAATGCCATGCATAAAATACTGCTGACCAAACAGAGGACAACAAACTTCTCCAGCCACCTGGCCTGATAACATCATCTACCATCAAGTACCACCAAATGCGGCACTCAGGCGATGAGGAAAAGCAAAAACTAGGTAAAGATATTACTGGCAGCCACAGTTCCCATCCAGCATGTGGATTAGGATTTTGACCATTCAAACGCTGATCTGGTTATGACAACTTTACCCAGTAGCACCCCGAGTGTCCAAGCAGCTTCTGAAGTGCAGCACTGCTTGCCAAACAAAAAGCTAGTGCAAAAAAATCTAATCTACCTCCAAACTAAATGTGGTCCAAACACAGCCAGAGAAGCTGCTTACAGGAACAACAGAACAATGCAGCAATATTTGAATATATATCATTTATATAACATCCAAAGTTATATGGAGCATCTGGAATTCTGTTATATTAACTGTTCATCTGTAGCAATTATCATTTTAATATCCAGTAAAGTAGTGGTCAAATGTAATATGTTTGACTATAAGAGCTAAAAACAGGTGGAGACATATAGGTGAGGACACAATCACTGTTTAACTAGAGCTTCTCAATAATGTGGCTCACGATCTTCCACCGCTGTTGCAATTCTCTATGTTAACAGCTCCCTAAGTAGAGAGTGAGGAAGTAGGGTGCTCAATAGTTTTTGAAAGTGAAAGTGATCCATTTTTGCCACTATGTTTTGCACACAGCAGAATTTGTCCTCCACATTTAACCCATCCGAGCAGTGAAACACACATATATACACACACACTGGTAAAGTGAGCACACGTGCCCGGAGCGGTGAGCAGCCCTGCACAGCGACCGGGAAGCAACTGGGGATTAGGTGCCTAGCCCAAGTGACTTGGCGTTACTGGGAATCGAACCTCCGGTCACAAGGCTGGTTCCTTAACCACAAGCCTACGACTGCCCCATGTGATGCACCCTTGAGATGCACCCAGTGTGTGTTTTAATATGCATTCTTCATTCTGTTTTCTGATTTGAAGTTGTAGTAGATGAGGTTAAATGAATGCTGAAGAAACAGAGCAACCTGGATAATTTTAAAATTATTTTACAATTAAATTAAATTAAATTACAATTAAATAAAGATAAAATGTTCTGATATATTTGCAATGTAATGTACAGGAATCAATAGTTTTCTGTTTTAGCACATTATACAAATAATACATCGCATTATGAAAAAAATATGCCTTAAAATACACAATATTTCCAAAAGTATTTGCTCACCTGCCTTGACTCACATATGAGCTAATCCATAGGGTTTTATATGACGTCGAATTACTGTTTGCAGCTAGAACAGCTTCAATTCTTCTGGGAAGGCTGTCCACAAGCGCATTTGTGAGGTTACACACTAAAGTTGGACGAGAAAGCCTTGCTCTCAGTCTCCACATCTTGTCATCCCAAGATCATACGACACCAGACTCTGTCATCCATGTCTTTATGGACGTTGTTTTGTGACTGGTGCACAGTCATGTTGAAAGAGGAAGGAGCCAGCTCCAAACTGTTCTCACAAAGTTGGGAGCATGGAATTGTCCAAAATGTCTTGGTATCCTGAAGCATTCATAACCCTGTAGCCATGGAAAACCCGATTCTGATAATTTGGACGTGTGAGCAAATACCTTTAAATATATCTAAACTAATATGCACTAATAATACAAACCGCTATACACCGTGTCCATCCACCACTTATGTTCTGTATGACTCTGACAGTTGTAGAAGGAACACTGGTCACTATAACTCTTTCTACAATGTCCACACTGATACGGCTTCTCGTTGCGTTGGAATATCTGAAGATGGCTTACTTAAGACTCTTCCCAAAATATCCCCATTAATATGTGTTCTCATATGTGTGGATGCGCTCATGCAGATTACTCTGAGAATTAAAACTCTTCTGCCACTGTCCACAGTGAAATGGTCACTCTCTGGTGTGGAAGCTTTGGTGTGTATGAAGTGTATTCGGCTGACTAAAACATTTACAATACATGTTCACAGTATTATGACTTCTCTCCTGTGTGGACACGTTGGTGTCTTCAAAGACTACTCTGTTCCATAAAAATTATTTTCACAGTGATACGGTGTATCGCCTATGTGGATGTCTTGGTGTTCTCGAAAACTATACACACTTTTCACAGTAAAATGGCTATAGTCCGGTGTGAATGCGTTGATGCGTCTGAAGATGACCTACTTGATAAAAACAATCCACAGTGATAGGGTTTCTCCCCTGTGTGTATGCGCTGGTGTTTATAAAGACTACTCTCGTGTCTAAAACTTTTGCCACACTGTCCACTGTGATACTGCTTCTTCCCTGTGTTGATGAAACTTGTACAATAAGGCTGTACTCACAGTTAAAACTTCTTCCACACTGTCCACAGTAATATGACTTCTTTTCTGTGTGGATTCGTTGGTGTATCTGAAGACTCCCCTTTTGCCTAAAACTCCTCCCACACCGTCCACAGGTATATGGCTTCTCCCTTGTGTGGATGTGATGGTGTATTTTAAGTTTACTACAATTTGAGAAGGGTAAAGTCTGGAAAAGAATAACATATAGAATTAAAATTCCTAAATAAATCAGCGTATATTCCAGATTTTCCATGAATTTGTTAACATTCTCATACCTTAAGATTTTTACCAGTTGATAATTATATTAAATTGGGATGCACCAAAAAGTTTTGCCCAATAATGTAACTTGGCTGCCACAAACCCGAACACGTTCCGTCACAAGGTGATTGATGATGGAATGTTATTTATAACTGGTATAGCATCATGTATAACAGGAAATCATCCCTGTGATTATGTTGGGAAACATGTCTTTAAACAAGGATTTATACTATGTCTATAATGTAAAATACATGTTATTAGGTTTAGATTATCTGGAACCTTCACCAGAGTTTCCTGTAAATTAGTTATTAATGGAATAATATCTTACTGGAATGTCCAAAATATTCAGATCCGTAATACTTTTGTCGCTCGGCTTCTGCACACTTCAGGGTGGGTAGACACACCGATCCTCATCCATCTCCTATTTCACTCACATGTTGGGTCCAAGTACCGCCTCAGCTGGTGAGGTAAACCAAATAAGGGGGTGGTGCCTACACTAGATAATTGAGGGTAAGATTTGCAAGTCGAAGCAACCGGGCAGAATGCAAGAGTTTCAAGGGACTCAACAGCCAAGCCAACTTAGATTTGGTTTGTGTTTAGTTGTCAAAGTTTTCTTGTTATATGTTCAAACCATCCAGATGTGTTTCACACCCGATGAACACCTAACCAGGGTATACAGGTGCTACAAGTACCTGGTTGAAGGTCCATGGTATCCCTGTTCTTAATTGTTCAGCAAACTCACCTGACCTTAACACTGTAGAAAATCTATGGGGTACTGTAAAGAAGATGCTATACGCCAGGCCTAACAATGCAGAACATCTGAAGGCCATTATCGGAGCAACCTTGGCTCTCATAACACCCGAGCAATGCCACAGATTGATCGACTTTTCAGTTTGGCCAGCATTTCTAAAAATCCTTTATTGTATTGGTATAAAGTAATACTCTAATCTGAGATACTTAAGTTGGGTTTTTTATTAGTTGTTATAATCATCAAATCAAATGAAATAAACAATTAAAATATATCAGTCTTTGTGTAAGGAATGTGTATAATAGTTTCACTTTTCCAACGGAATTACTGAAATAAATGTGACCATCACCTGTATACCAGGATCTAATTACCAGGATTAATGCCATTATTAAGACTAAAATTGATTTTATAGAAATACACTTATAATATACCTTCCATAGTTCCGGTCCCTCTTACTCATTCATTTACAAGTTTTCAGCCTCCTAATATCTCTGATACATCTAGTCTGATCCATAAATCTAAATCTTCTACTTTACAACTTGACCCTTTTCCAACACCACTGGTTAAAGTTGCATTATTAACTCGTCCCTTATTTCTGGGACTGTGCCTTCATTGTTAAAGTCTGCTGTAGTCACCACTATTTTAAACAAACTTGGCCTTAATCCTAAGGATTTTGGTAATCTTTGCCCTATTTCTAATCTGCATTTTCTTGCAAAAATCCTTGAAGGTAGTTGCCTCTCAAATTCATTCTTATCTTTCAAATAATCTTATTTATGAGAAGTTTCAGTCTGGTTTTTGTCATCATCACAGAAAAAAATGGCTCTTTGTAAAATAACAAATGTCTTCCTGACTGCATATGACTCTGGCTTCCTAACATACTGCTCGAATAGTTTACCTTATATCTATCGGATTGTTCAATTTATTCAATTTAAGACATGTCAGTCTCAGTCATCATCACTTTGGTGTTCCCCAAGGCTCTGTCCTTGGTCCTATTCTCTTCATTATATATGTTCTTTCTCTAGTTTTATTGTTATGCTGATGACACCCACTTCTACCTCTCTAGCAAACCAACCTCTATATTTTCTCCTTCTACCCTCTTTGATTGCTTACAGGAAGTTAAGCTATGGTTTTCTTCTAATTATTTCAAACTCAATCATGAAAAAACTAAGGTTATTCTTATTGGTTCTAAATCTCTCCTTGCTGAAGTAAACAGTTTTTCAGATTCCCATTGAAAATCCTTTTTTCCCCCAAAACACATATTACACTGTCTGCTAATTCTAGACTCTCTCTTACTCCTGAAAATGATGCCATTCTGGTACACTCCCTGGTAGCATCCCGTTTGGATTATTGTAATTCTCTTTAGTTTGGTCTCCCCCTCAAGTCTTTACACAAGATACAGCTGGTTCAGAATGCTACTGCTCGGATTACTATTAGAACTCCATCAATTCATCATATCACCCCATTTCTTCAACATCTTCACCCCGTTTCTTCAACATCTTCACCCCTTTTTTCATATTGACTACAAAATTTTACTGTACACATTTAAGGTTATCCACCACCTCCTCCTTCCTATCTAACTGAGCTTAATATTAATAGGCCTATTCGGACTCTTAGATTATTCACATCTACCTGCCTCACTGTCCCTACATTTCACCTGACCACTTTGGGGTCCAGAGCTTTTAGTCGCCCAGAAATATTGATTCTTTCGAAATTTTTAAGTCACATCTCAAAACATATTTGTTCAGGATTGCATATAATATGTAGCCTGTTTTTTGGTCCTTTATGTATCTTAAATTATAAATTATATGTCTATGTGTATATTTTTTACTTTTGTACAGTGACCTTGAGAGCATTTAAAAGCGCCTTTTAATAAAATGTATTATTATTATTATTATTATTATTATTATTATTATTATTATTATTAATATTATTATTATTATTATTATTATTACAAACCCATTTCCAGAAAAGTTGGGACAAGTACAGATTGTAAATAAAAACAGAATACAATAATTTACAAATCTCAAAAACTGATATTGTATTCAATAAAGAACATAGACAACATATCAAATGTCAAAAGTGAGACATTTTGAAATTTCATACCGAATATTGGCTCATTTAAATATTAGTTTTCAAGATTTTGTGACAGCAACACATCTCAAAAAAGTTTGGACGGGGCAATAAGAGTAAATGTACAAACAATTGCAACTCATTAGCTCAATTGGCAATAGGTAATTAACATAACTATTTATGAAAAGAGCATCTTGGAGTTACAGTGGCTCCCAGAAGTAATGATAGGAAGAGGATCACCAATCGCCCTAATTCTGTGCTGACAAATAGTTGAGTGATATCAGAAAGGATTTCGACAGTGTAAATTTGCAAAGAGTTTGAACACATCATCATCTACAGTGCATAATATCATTGAAAGATTCAGAAAATCTGGAAAAGTCTCTGTGCGTAATGGTCAAGAGCGGAAAACCATACTGGGTTCCCTTGATCTTCGGGCATTTAGACGGCACTGCATCACATACAGGCATTCTTCTGTATTGAAAATCGCAAAATGGGCTCAGGGATATTTCTAGAGAACATTATCTATGACCAAAATTCACAGTGCCATCCGCCGTTTTCAGCTAAAACTCTACTGTATAGTTAAAAGAAAAAGCCGTATCTAAACAAGATCCAGAAGCGCAGACGTATTCTCTGGGCCAGGGCTCATTTAAAATGGACTGTAGCAAAGTGGAAAACTTCTCTGTGGTCAGAAAAATTTAAATTTTAAATTCTTTGTGGAAATCAGGGACACAATGTCTCTTTCAGAGAAGACCTTGCATTTTCCAACATGACAATGCCAAACCATATTCTGCATCAATTACAGCATTATGGCTGCATAGAACACGGATGCGGGTACTGAACTGGCCAGATCTTTCACCCATAAAAACATTTGGCGCATCATAAAAATGAAAGCAAAAAGGACCTAAGACAGTTGCGCAAATAGAATACTACATTAGAAAATAATGGGTTACCATTCCTATCCCTCAACTTGAGCAACTTGTCTCCTTAGTCCCCAGATGTTTACAGACTGTTGAAATGTCCATATCATTTCAGTTTTTATTTTTCAGTTTTATTATTATTATTAAAAGTATTTGACAAATTGGGCATTATTCCTGGTTACTTATAAATTGAACTTAAAAAAAAAAAATTCCTTAGAGATATGCTGTTAATCCAAGAAGCCTCTTCTGCAATGTGGCTAGACCGAGATTGGTGTGCCACCCAAGATTTTACTTTTTTTTGGAGAAAGCATGAGGGGTTGATAACAGCACTCCAAAACTTGTTAGGTATGATGATTCAGGAGGCAAATCTCATGTTGCTATGGGGAAGTTAGGAAAAAGATTACTAAAGAGTATGTATTTTGGGCACCGTGTTTACTAGAACAGATTATATTATAGGCAGGTGCTGTATCGGTCTGAAAAATAATGCTCAGAGGGGTGTAAGGGTACCTCCTGGTCAAATTACAACTCCGAGGGGTCCTGAAGCCAAGCGGAAGGTCTCTCAGTGGGTTGCCTAATGTTTCTAAAGAGATGTCATAAAAGCATGTGGAAACTTCCAGATTGCTTATCCTTAGATGATGGGAAAGAGTTTGTAAAAAAAATGAAATTAAGGAGAGAATCTATGAGCAAAAAGAAATATCTGAGGAAGTATCTTTGTATAATGACGTTAGGAATTATTATTTACTGAATGGTCCTGGTTTTATAGGTTCTGGAACAACATCTGCTGCCATCCAAGCAATGTCTTTTCAGGGACGTCCCTTATTATTTCAGCAAGACAATGCCAAACCAGAATCTGCATGCGTTATAACGAATCTGCATGCGTGGCTTTGAAGTAAAAGAGTGCGGGTACTAGACTGACCTGCCTGCAGTTCAAACCTGTCTCCCATTAAATATGTGGCATATAAAGAAGCTCAAAATATGATAACTGAGACCCTGGACTGTTGAGCAACTGAAATTGTACATCAAGCTAGAATGAGAAAAAAATTTCACCTACAAAGCGTTAACAATTAGTGTCCTCAGTTTCCTAACACTAAGAAGCCTAATAACACAGAAGCCTAATGTTAAACAAAGAGCTTTGTGTGAATAGTAGTAATGATATTTTGACCTAGAAAACAGATGGAGGAAGAAAATTATCCAGATTCCTTTATGACAACTCCGAGGACTCTTTTAGACAAGGAAGATTAGTTTTTTTTACTGTGATGAGCCACCAGAAGACATAACTGACCATTACCATGAATTAAAGAAGAGAGAAACTAAGTGAAAGGCATATAGATTTGTTTTATTTGTGTTAAAAAATCGTAGACCACTGGGCAGGTAGGAACTTATGGTTCCAGCAGTTAATGCATTTCATAAAATTGGCTAGGAAAATGAATTGTCCATGTATGGTGAAAGTTCCAACATCAGGCACATGGCATTCAGTTTTGGAGTATCATTAATTGCTTTATGTCAATCTTATGTAAACATAAGTCTATGGGTGACTTATATAAAGTGACCACATTGCAAGCAGAATATAATTTTGATGGTGCTGAACAAAAATTAGCTGGAAATTTGACTATAGGGAAGGGTATTTAGTGAGTTTGTAGTGATATTACAACCGTATGGGTGGACAGGATGCTACAACTTAGAAGCTTTCATATAAGGTTTTTTCTGGCCAGGTTCAATCTGATGCTATTTTTGTAATTAGAAAGAAAAGGGAACTGGAACAGAAACAGGAACGGTAGCGGCATGGCTGGGATTAAAATACTCGGTTGCGTCGGGGCTGTGTCTTGCCATGTCTGTCTGTGTCACTGTCTGGGTTTTTGTGTGAGTGTGTCGCGTGTCTCCGGGGTCCGTGGATGGTTTAAAGGTGCATGCACGTTACTTCAAATTTGCAAATCTAGATACCATTCTCGATTCTAATTGGCTTGGCTTGGCTTGGCGATGTCTTTTCGTGTTTATTTAATTAATTTTCTTTTCACAGTTACAGGATTCTGAGGACTAAAACGGACTGTTTAACATGGTAATAAGCAGCCTTCTGTTCCCATTCACTTATCTGCCATGATCCTCACGATCCTGTTTTGTAAATTTTTGTCTGGCAATATTGTGCTTTATGTATAACGTAAATCCTCCTGTACTTCCGTCAGCATTTGAATATTTTTGTATAATACAGCAGCGCCATTTTAAATAACTAATGATATGGAGAATTCTGTGCTGTTATTCATCTGAGTATATTTGCTCTTATCTAAAGAACAAGATGTTTTTATAGTCCTGATACGTAACCCATGGAAGTCAAATATACTGCATGTGTGGTAGTGATTGTACTCAGGATACATGCTAGAGTTTTTGAGAACTAGTTGCATTTCTTAGTGACTCTATTTGTCAGAAGCTCTGGTCATTTTAGAGATAATACTATTTTATATTGCCTATGATTTTATTCTTAGAAATTTTACTCTTAAAGTAAAAAAATAAAATAAAATGAAAAGTAAAATTCAATGAAATGAAAATAATTGAAACTATTAATTAAAATTAATAATTGCTTGATTCATAGACTACAGTTCAGCAGTTACATCAATTGACCATGTACCATGTACAATCTTCAGTGTACCTTCATTGCTGCCCTGGAGGTTTCTGGGATTCCATTCTCATACTTTCCTGTAATGATTCCACAGGCAAGAGGAGACCAGGACACCACACCCACCCCTGCGGTGCATCAATATAAGCATAAATGAAGCTTTAGGCTTTTTATGATTTGATGAGTTATTTTCCTCAATAACTGGGCTGATATGCACATTTTTCACATATTTCACATATTTTTAAAAAGAAACACCTTTTACATTTTAAGTCAATATTTTAGTAAAGACAATGGTGGATTTCTGTTTCTCTTACTGTCTGCTCAAAAACATGCATCAGTTTACATTTTGCGTAAAGTTTTTAGGTCTAAATCATTATATAATCTCAATATATCCAGTTATATGTTGAAAGGTTTGCTTAATGCCATACCTATTTTATGATAAAGCTCAGGTAACTGCACTTCCACTTTGTCTCTCTGAAAGAAATGATACTCAGCCTGCTCGCACACTGGTGGGATTAGATTAAACTGCCTCGCCACACAATACGCCTCCTACAGATAAAAAGGGAACAATTGAAAGTGATGCATGAACATATTTATTGGTGACAATGTTCAATTGTCTGACTGAGTTCAAACGATTAAGAAAGACATTTAGTGTGGAGTTTCATAGTTTCCTTAATAAAACTAAAATTCTCAAATAGTTATCTTGAAAGTAGGCATGACATTTTTTCAGTTGCAACCCAAGAAGGAAGAATAATATTATGTGCTTCCTCCCAGGAACATGATACTAGCTTAGAACATCTTTATGAATCATTACGTACAAGTGCATCTCCATAATAATAATAATAATAATAATAGATACTTTATTGATCCCCGTAGGGAAATTTTTTCTCTGCATTTAACCCATCCAGGGCTGAACACCTGGCACACGGGGAGCAGTTGGGGATTGGGTGCCTTGCTCAACGGCACTTCAGCCATCACTTGCCTAGAGTGGGGTTTGAACCAGCGATCTCTTGGTACCCAGCCTTTTACCCTATCCATTAAGCCACGGCTGACCCCATAATCAGTGTTGCTTCCTAAGTGGACAGTTTGATTTCACAGAAGTTTCATTTACTTGTAGTTTTATTGTGTTGTATACGTGTTCCCTTTATTTTTTTTACTAATATATATATATATATAATGAATTTATATTCTAAACATTATTATTCTAACATATACGAACGCAACATATATCACAGCAGAGCACTTTTCGGACAAACAAAAAAAATAATAATAATAATAGTGAAGTATGCTGGGATTGTTGCAAAAATAAAACTAATTTGAAAGTCAAAGTCTCCAGACAAAAAAATTCAGATTCCCAAAAATGGTATGTAAATATTACTAGGTACCTAAAGCTATTACCGCAGAGCATAAACTGCACCAAGGAACACTTTTTCCAAGTAAAATAAAAGAACACCAGAATAGTGATTTATTACTGTGTAGTGCACTTTATATTTGTGCTCTATTATGTAGAAACATATTCATTATATTTAAGGTAGGACACCTGCGGTAATTAGCATGTGGGTTTTACTGAGTTTCTTAGAATCTGATGCAATCCTTCTGGAGACTTCATTATCATAGCATAAAAGTAAACATGGAAATGCCTCTGACTTCCAACAGTTAACATGAACATAAACAACTAATGGTCATTCTTAATCACTCTTAATGACATAAAAACACTGTGGAAATGGGGGGGAGGGGTTAACATCACCTTGCTAGCACCAGCTGCCAGTTGATCTGCTTTGCTGCCAAGCTCACCAGTCCAGGAGGTAAAGATGAGCTTGAGGGACTGAAAGACAAAAAGCGTCAAGTGTACTTCATAAGACATCAATGACAATTGGATATTATTGTTTTTAGGATATTATGGTGATAAACATATAGTTTATACTAAAATTCATAGAACAATACGCAAATTACTTTAATTACAGCTTGCAACAAGACGGGAACAATACTAGAGATAATACTAATAGAAAATCTTCTTCTTCTTTCGGCCTCTCCCTTTTATCAGGGGTCGCCACAGCGTGTCAGTCTTTTGTCACTCTGCCTGCTTTCTGCTTTCACACCGACTACCTGCATGTCTACATTGACCACATCCATATATCTCCTCTTTGGTCTTCCTCTCTGCCTCCTACCTGTCAGCTCCATTTCTAACATCCTCCTACCAATATATCCACTGTCCCTCCTCTGCACATGTCCAAACCATCTCTATCAGCAGTCTCTAACTTTGTCTCTCAATTTCTCAACATGTGCTGTCCCTCTGATGTTAAATAAGTTAAAACATTAAAAAAGGAGAGTGACACAGGATTTGTCCCCATGTTGACTCTGGGTTAAAGAGCAGATGTAAACAGATTTGGCAACAAATTTTAGAAATAAGTTGATTTAGCTAATCTCTAATCAGTTAGTAGTGCTTAATATTTCAACCTAACAATAAGTTGTGTCAGGTGTGATTTTGCCAAAGTAATCCCTTTCCCATAAGTTTATATCAGCTATTGATGATTGATGATGTTTCTCATTGTAGTGCTGTGGTGCTTAAGGTTGCTAGCTTATGAATGCTCAACTAAGGCTTGCACTCTTGCCCGTTACATACTGAAATTCCTCCAGATTCCTTGAATTATGTAAGGTCATGTGATTTAATTAGAGAAGTATCAATATCCTTTCCAATGTTTCTTCAATGTTCCTCTGTCCATCATAGTTGATACTGCTGTCTTAGCAAATAATGATTACAATCATGGTTTGTCCTCACCTTTTCAATTTCCTCATTATTATTTTACAATCCTACCCAGCAATTTCCCTGTCCCAACATTTTAGAAACTGATACAAGCCTTAAATTTTATTAACAATAAAATAACATTAATCAAATAAAAAGAAACGTAAATTATATCTGCAATGAAATCTAAATAAATGATATATAGGAATGTTTTTGTATGTTTCGTGTTGTCCCCAAACTTTCTGATTCCTCTTCTCTACATTGGTACTAAAGCTTTGCTGTCCTCTTTCTCCTGCCCTGTTCTTTATAT
>JAOUQT010248933.1:0-17255 GCA_025769995.1 Xyliphius kryptos | reverse complement strand
AAATGCAAAAGTGACCAAAACATCAGCCAGAAAGGATGAGAACAGAGAAAAGGGCTGTGGTCACCACCTGCAGAAGCATTCCTTTATAGAGATTGTCTTCCTAAGTGTCTCGCATTTCTACCTGTTGTCTGTTCCATTTGCACAAGAGCAAGTGAAATTGATTCACTTCAGCTGTGTGTGTGTGTATATATATATATATATATATATATATATATATATGATTGGATAATACTCCGGTTTAATTATAATTACAGTGTAGCTGGTTTTTGTGTTGTTCTTTCATTTGTAAATTGTTTTGGATAAAAGCATCAGCTAAATGACAATGTGAATGTAAATATACATGAATACAAACACATTTAAGTTTGGAAGCAACAGAATTTAAACTTAATACCACTTACGGTAATCCAATTCATTAAAAAATTTCAATGACAAGTATTTATATTTGTACAAAATATTTTTTTTATTTTCGATTTTGTTATTGTCATAGCTAATAGATTATAATGGTGATTGTTGGTAGTGGTGCCTAAAAAATCAACTGATTACAGGTTCGTTTAACCAAATAGGCAAAACTGCACAGACACAATCCAAAATCTCATAAACAAACAATCCAAGAGGTGTGGATGGGAACCAGCTTAAAATGTGCTGTAATAAAAGTTTCTGCTGTAGTAATGTATGGGTGTTTCATTATGTTTTACTTTATGTTACATTGTGTCATTTTAAATCAGAAAAAAAAACTTTAAGGAAACTTATTCTGAGGCCAAGCATTTTTTATTAAGAAAATCATATTTCTTTAAAATAAAATTTAACTAAAAGCATGTTTTCTATTCTATTTCAATTGGTTCCAGCAATATTGGTGGGTAATATAGTTCACATACTTTTTTAACATTCGACCCTCATGCTGAAAATACTCGAATAGCCTATTTCGTTTCAGCATGCGGATAATGATCATAACCAAAGGTCACTACAATATTTAGTTTAGGCCACTGGAATCCTTTATGTTGACAAGTAGAAAGGCATATCGGAAAATTGAGGTGTTGATTTTGATTGTTCCTACAACCCAGTTCACATTGCACTCTCATCTGCTCATTCTCGGCAAAGTTTCCGTACGCACCTTCAGAGATAAACAGGGAATTCTACCAGCACAAAATAAGGTCACATAGTAAAAGTGTTTCCACTGTGTCTGGAATGTAATAGGGTTACCTTCAGCCCAGCAGTGAAGTCCCCACTATTTTTGTCTTATGGCTAAAGTAAATTTAGTCACAGTACAGCTATATGTAAGAGCTTAACACAAAAGATTGAAGGTCTCCCCACAATAACTCACAGCCTATGAGTGATTGTCAAGTAGAGAACCGTGATAATCTACAGTACAGGTGCACAGCCAGGCACCCTTCAAATCCTATTTTGCCCAACGCATACAAACACAAAAACTTTCTATTCCTGGAAGCCATTATTAAATCTAGCAGTCTTTTTTTGCTTTTTGTTTATGTTGTTATGTGATGTGTCCTGGCAACCGCCTGCAGACATTCTAAATGATCAAGTGTCAGAAAATGTGGTACACATGGAGAAGCAGTGTATATATTTAAAAAAAAAACATACATCTCAAAAATGTATGACAAATGTGAATTTGTTTAAAATATTTTTTGAATTTTTTTAACACACATTAAAAGAAATCAACGGATTAAATACTGCCATTGTTACCCCCTTCCGATTTGGGGATTGGATGTTTTTACAGAATATCAGAAATTTTATCAATTTTGTGACATTTAGGATTTATCATCATTTTAAAATAAATTTGGAACCTCAGGAGTTCATTGTTATTTTAACTGAATTACAGTAATTTGATTTAGTAATTTATATAGCCTATTGTGTCTTATAAATGTAACCAGAGCCCAATGAAAATTAACAGGTAGTTAATTTAAGGATTTTACAGGGTACTGGTTATTTGAAATAAAGATTTTTTTGCCCCTTTATATAAATTGTAATTTTGTCTGATTTTAAACCTTTTAGGGGACATATCACCCTAATTTGCTGATGTGATGCTTATCCTTTTGAGTCCTTCGTTTATATGATCCTTTTATACCACACATCCTAACTGATTTGATTTTGGAATATTCAGTCAGTTTGGGGCATTGCAATCTTGATAACATAGCAGCTCCATATTATTATTATTATAAGTGAACGTTTACACTTTCACTTCTTAATTGAACACACGCTACTAGTAAAATTGATTTCAGGCGATCTTAATATCATGGTATTTTAAAGACAATCATGCACCATTTGTACCATTTCGCTAAAGTAATAAAGTGACTCAATACAGTGGACATTTTATTTAATAAGTACAAAGGTATATAAACAAAATGCTGTGACTTTCTCCCTAAGATACTACTGTACAAATCTCAATATGTAATTTTAGGTCAAAACGTCTTAAAATAGTGGAGGTGAACACATGGGATTATAAATGGAATGTGATATGCAGCAACACTTTCACAATATGAAAGGCATCATTACTAATTACAAAATCCATTTTGGATCATTACTGTATTTATAAAGCAAAGATATTTTCCCAGTTTTGTGCATTTTACACTTTAATTTAATAAGATGTTCAAGCTTAAATTTGCACCAACAATAACAGACGGTGTTTATTACATGGCATAAATACCAAGTAGTCAGTTCAATACCAAGTCTGGCTTAATTAATTAATCTTCACTTCATACAAAATCTAACAAAACCCATGCAGTAAAACAAGCAAAGTTCAGTAATGTTGACCTGGCTATATAAACAAATTACTCGAAATAGGAATCCAAAATAAAGCCTATTTGTATTATCATAAATGTAAATAAATTAATAAATATAGTTTTAAAAAATCTAATAATGCATCAAGAAAACAAACATTTTTCAGATGCCATCTTCAGCAAATGTATTTCTATCCCTTAGAACATAGGCTTAATTTAATCTAAAATTAAAGGTTAGCCTTTAATATAAATTATTTTGATTCTAGTAAAATAATCCCTTAACACAATGTCCCCTTCATTCATCATAAAAAAAACATAAGTACGCACATTTTATTCACTGATTTCAGATGTTTCATTCAATGCTATAGCAACAGGTGTATAAAATCAAGCACCTAGCCATGCATTTTACATAACTCCAACATTATATATTCAAAACCCAGAAGAGTTTAATCTGTTATAACAGAAAGGGTAAAAAAGAACCATCTTTGAATGGGATGTCATTAAAGCTCTTATAGGTGTAATGTGAAGGTGACTTCATATTTTTGTCCATACCGTGTGTACTATTGAACATACTAATGAAAACATGTTTATGAATGGTTAGCATTCATTAGCATGCATTTTAATTTCACTAAAATATATAGTAAACTGAAAGCAAATGATCCAACATTAATGAATATGTAGAAAATATAGTAAGTAAGTAAGTAATTATTTATTTATATAGCGCTTTTTACAACAGTGCGTCGTCACAAAGCAGCTTTACAGAGTCCAAAGCCTAAACCCCCAAAGAGCAAGCCGAAGCTTGTAGAGTTCTTAAATTATAAAAATAATTAAAAAACAAATAAAAATGGTGTTTCATAAAATGAGCAAAACATATTAAAACAACTACTAGTGTAAAAATGTGGATTCACTGATCCAGCTTTCAGCTGTCATTGCTTCATTTGTGTTCCATGATATATACTGTACCACAGAAAGTCCGTTTGGTGAACCAGTGATAGGGTTATTCTATTGACACATTATCTACTGACATAGATATTTTGGGAAAAGTAAAAAAAAAAAAGAAAAATAAATAAACTAAATATTTGTGCTCACTTTCAATTAATTGTTACACTGAATTTCCTGACTGTAATGAATTTGTTAACTTAAGTTTTATTATAATTTACTTATGGGTTGTTATTAGTTTTTTTTGTTTTTGAAGTCAATTTAAAGCCGCATTGTGATAGAATGCATACAAAATGATGTAATCGAAGACAAATGATTAAATAGACAGACAGATTATTTAAAACGACCTGTACACAAGTGTGCCCAGCGATAGGTTGGCACCCTGTTCTGGGTGTATGTGCTCAGCCCCGAAACGTTCTCCCCTGAATGGGAATTGGGAACCATCCCCGTGACCCTCATAGAGGATTAAGCAGAAGATAATGAATGAATGTACACAAGCGTCACATTTTTTCATGTCTTTTTACTCTAAACATACTAAGATTAAATGTAATGTAAGGTTTCATACACTTAAATGTGAATATAGCAATTAATCACACATTCAAAAATCTTTAGACTTGTGTATTTCTGACTTGTCTTGCCATATTACTTTCTGCATGGCTCAGAAACACTGATTAACTGCACGATCGCAGAAGCAACATGTTTGAGCATGCAGCATACAGACTCGTCCCACTGAATACTGGCACTGTTGGATCAATAGAGGAATGTTTTAGAGTTGTACCTCAGAATCTTTACACCTGAGCTCATTTTATAACAAAACACTTTGTTTGGTTACATTGAATGGAAACCGAAAACAATTAATTTAATATTCAAATATAAAATCAGAAAATTTTGACTTTCCTTTTATGATGAAAGTAATATTTAAACCATCAAGCAATAATTTAAATGGCCGCCAACTGGTTAAATAGAAGGCAACTAATTAATTGTTGCAACTGTAGTTTCAAACCTGGGCTAATTTGGCTCAAGATATAATTGTTAAGTAGAAATATTTATACAATTACGGATTGCTTATTTAGAAATATCCTTGGATATTTATAGAAAGCTAGACTTTTGCACCCACTTCAGTTTGGTTCTTTGACATTAATATTATTCCTAAGCGAAAAGTAAGTAAGTCAATTACATTAATGAAGTATTAAAAGTGCAAAGTGCCAATAACAGTCACGTGGTTGTTACAATGTTTTTTTGTTTTGATTAGAATCCTGAATTTTAGTATTCAGTGTTGGATTATGTTAATCCAACAGGCATACTTTTAGCCTGTTACAAACACTGTAAATGGAATTAATGTCAGTTTGTGCACTTGTTCATCTGCTCAATGAAAGCATTATTTAGAATACACATTTGTTAATGCATGCTGAACTTCATGTATACTTAGTGTTAAGTAAGAGTTCATTGTGCTTGCCTGTCATGTGTGAACCAAAAGATTCAATACTAAAAAAGAAACATTCAAAAAGTGAACCACTTGCAAAGCAAGCAAATACTGTATCAGTGCCCAAACCTGTTTCTGCATAAAGTATTTAAATATTGCAATTCAAAAGATCATTGGATAGGTAAAAATGAATAAATGTTACACTGTGGACACCACACAGATGACTAAAAACAGTCTGTCCTTTTAAAAGACCTGCTTATACCTTATTGAGATTTGAAGCAGTTAAGCTGTTGGAGTTACTTCATTGTTTGCTTTAAACAAACCAGATCGGCCTGTAGCAGCCTCAGATTCTCCTGATCAGCTTCTTACACCACAGGACTTTGTGTGTAGCCTTACAGTGAGCTTGCAAATCACTGACTGCAGGAAGTATTCAGCTGTTAGCTTTCACTTTATGTGGGTGGATGTCTCACACCACCTCGTCAGACTCCAGTCCATATTCCTCATACAGAGAATCCAAGATGGCTAGCTGCTTCTCCATAGCAGGCAGGTAGATGGCAAGATCACGTTGCATCCCTGTGGCAAAACCTTCCTTTACTGCATCGGCTTCACTGCATGCTAGCGCTGCCATAAATCCACTGTAAGATGGTGCAGCCCTCAGAGCGAGCTGGAACAACACACATGGTGGTAAAGTGTTGAGGTTTGAGCAAGTGCGGGTAAAACAAAGATAAGTATAAAATACACTACTTACAGCAAATACTCCACGCACAACCCAACCATGATATTGCCGAAGTGTCTTTCCGTAGGCATTGTCTAAAAAATAAGAATGACATACTAGTTTAGCACTAGGGTAAAATAAATGGACTCCCAAAAAGTAATGAGGATGTTTACTAAATACAATGCTGTAAACAGTGTTGCCGTCCATCCTGTTTGGGACATTATACATCCCAACATGCTTTACTGCTCATCAATCTAGTGATTGTTCATCTATCGCCGAGATGTATGTTTTCATGTTGAGGATAAATATAGGTTTTTAAAAATTTTAATATAAGTATTTATATCGGCATTACACAGAAAAGCAAAGTCTCCATTTATACCCACTAGATTACTGGGTCTATTTTGCCTGATCCATTTTTATAGATAAATGTTACTTCATGTAGGTTTTATCCATAATCTGCACTTCACAAGGCCTAGGAAAATGGTATTCTTGGACTTTTCTATGAAGTACCAAGCAAATGTGTCACTAAAACTTGTAGTTTACAGATTTTTAAATACTATGTGTTATCTATGTGATCATAAAACTCTCATAAAACTCACTCAATGCAGCATGGATGTCCTGCTCTCCAGAATTCACCTCGGAGAGGAACTCCTTCAAGAATTTTAATCCTCGTTTGAGCCATAACAGCGCCTCAGTGGCCGAGTTCCGGACCTGAGCCACCTCCATCTGAACTTCATGAAGCACAATGCTTTGCAGTGTGGGGAAGTTTTCCGAGTCAGACAGCAACTTCTGTTGGATTTTCTGAGAATGAAAATTTACATTATGCTTTTGCAATATGCTAAAACAAATCAGAATAAGTAAATAAATGTAGCAAAGCCTTTATTAATGTTGTAGCTGTTAAAGCTGAAAATTAAGGGTTTTGAATAAACTAAAGAAATTTTCAGTTGTTTTGCAAATGATTATTATTTTAAAGTGGTGCTAAATAGCATAATGATTTGATTTTTGTGCAATACCCCCTTACAAAAAAAAATCATATTAAACCTTGAATTAAAAAGATGGTAAAAGTTTCCACAGATGCTGAAGTAATTTCCACACTCTCTCGTATGACCTTTAAACTTCTCCTCATCCTTGTCTTCATTGTCAAAGTGGAAATTAAAAAATAATGTTTATAGGTCGGAAAAATAATGAACTAAATTGTTTAGTCATCAATATTTTAGCATTATCCATTTTGATTGATTAAAGTATTTGATTTTGACAGAAAGATTTCAATTTTAAACAGAATATATTTGAAAATGAAAATAATAATTTTTACAATTTTCTTACACTTCGTTCAATCATTCATTAATTATCTTCCACCTAATCCTCTATATGGGTCGTGGGGGGGTGATCCCCATGCCCATTCAGAGGAGAATGTTTAGAGTGGTGGGCAGATACACCCAGGAAAGGGTGCCAAGCCATCACTGGACACACTATCACAGCAACATAAATGATACAGGGCAATTTAGAGCATTCAATTCACATTGAATACATGTTTTTGAACTGTGGGACGAAACCGGAGAACCCGGAGGAAACTCACACAGACACGGGAAAAACATGTAAACTCCAAGCAGATTGGAATTTAAACCGGAAATCCCCAGCACTGAGAAGCAAACGTACTATCCACTAAGCCATTATTTTCTTACACAAAACACTAGACAAAGTCTAATGAAATCAACCAAGATAGCAAATCAACAGAAAGGAAACTTTGCTGGTGATTGCAGCTTTAATAAACTATATACAAATTACATACACTATCATATAAAGTACTTGTAGTCTTTGTACCAAGTTTGACATTAAATTAAACTAAAGCTACTTTAGTAAACAAACATTTTTAACTATACATCTGAGTTGTTGGTAGTGATTATGGTTATTGATGTTTTAATACTAGTTCAAATCAAATAATTTTGCCCCTGGATCATAATGTCACAGCAAATTAAATGTAATGGCTGTAAATATTTTATTAGTTGCACATAAATGTAAAATATTTATATACTACTCAGAACGTTAAATGACACTTACCTTAATGTTGCCCACAAAATCAATTTTAACCGGAGCAAAGACTGTTGGTCCCAATTTGTCTGAGGAGAAAAACTCTGCATCACAGTGTGTTTATTTATCTGTCTCTGTCCATATACATTCCACACAAAGTAAAAATGGACCAAGCCCAAATTGCAATATTAAGTTATTGCCCCTATATTTCAAGGTTTCCTTTTACTTTATTTTTTAAATAAAAAGAAACAATGTATACATTCCTATTCCTGTAAAAAACACCTAGAAACATTCTAAATAAACATTTTTGGAGAAAACTAGACAATGTTGGCAATATTTTTATCATATACCAGCAAGTTTATTCACAAGACTTCAAAATGCTGTTTCATGAAAAATGTTTTTTTTTTTTATATTTAATTTAATGTAATATAATAATATAATATAATTTAATGTTAGTCTTAACATCTTGCTATTTTAGGCTTGGCCCTTTTTTTCTTTAGTGTCTTGAGTCCAAGTGTGCGGATACCTCCACAGCTAGATTAGTCACAAATTAGCTTACACCATAAAAAACAGGCAAAGCCCAGAGCAGTGCTGATAAAGAATAAAATGTGTTTGTATATACAGAAATTATGTTGCCCCATAACGACGGTTTCATCATCTCTACTTGGGTACCCAATCACCAGAATAGGAAACAAAGCATAGAAGACATCAACAAGGGCAGAAAAAGTTGAAGGAATGTCTCAGCTGTCGGGTACTGACATAACATGCAGTACATGAAAGCCACCAAATTAGAGGAAGATCTGTAACTTTAAAGATACAGAAAGATTGACAGAGAGATGGAAAAGAGAGACAGTCCTACCTAATACTGGTACTATAGCATAGCAAGAATCCAAAAAGGGTTGTGAAGGGATACCATTGTTGTCCTCAAGTCTTATATCACTAAATCTAGAAGAGGAGAACCACAAACATTCAGAAAAGGACATAAAACCATTATG
Source organism: Xyliphius kryptos (assembly GCA_025769995.1). Taxonomy (NCBI): domain Eukaryota; kingdom Metazoa; phylum Chordata; class Actinopteri; order Siluriformes; family Aspredinidae; genus Xyliphius; species Xyliphius kryptos. The sequence goes on along the minus strand of JAOUQT010248933.1, from coordinate 8,423 downwards.
TAGAGCAACCATATCACTGTTTATTGAACAAACATTTCTAAGCTGGTTATGATGCTTCCATGTGCATACTAAGTAGTGTCAACATTTACTTGAAATTCCTTTGAAATTATTGCCATTTATAAAGTCAGATGTCAATCAGTTTTTGCTGGTATTAAATTATACATCAAACTTACTGGAGTCTTGTCATTGCACACACAAGAACACGACAAACCTCACAAACATGCATTATAATCAAACATTAGTAAAATAACATTGTATGCTGTATAATTTAAAACCCTCCCCTTACAGGAATAAAGTTTTTTTTATAACCAGTTTATGTAACAACAAAATTAGCCTATTTTTATTTGTAATAAATCATTGTTACTTGTATAGGTGCACCAATACTGATAGCGGGAATCGAGTATCGGTCTGTGCTCATGTACTCGTAATATCTTCCAAATACAATGAACCGGATAACACTGTACAACATAATTTCATTCTGTAAGTCTTCCGTTTCCCGCCGCTTAAAGAAGACAGACACAGTCGGGAGGGAGCTGATTACTTGAAATCAAATGTGCTATTCTTTAAGAGCAGCAATGCTGGTGCTTTAATCTGAATACTTTCATCATGAAATCACACTGGTATGGTATATTCTTTAAATGCTCTTCATCTGTCCAAACCATGTGTTTAATGGCAGATGCTGGACAAGTTGTACAGTGTAGCATTAATTCCTTCATTTAAAGTGTATTTTTTGAGCTCATTGCATTTCTTGATGAAAGCAAACACACTTAATAATGCTTTTTTTAAATCCTATTTTAAAAACGGATTTGCAATATTTTGTTTTGTATTCCTTTGCCATAGGCACACACAAAATTTCATTTCCACCCTGATTAACATGTGTTGTAAGGGTTAGTTTCAAATCCATATAAGTTCATTCATCATATTTTTTAGTCCCCACAAGAGGTTTTGCTTAACTATTTGACTTTTGAAATCTACCATTAGACAACAATCAAGGTTTTTTAGTTTCAGAATGAGTTCCATACCACCAGTCATACTTTTACAGCGGTCCTATGTGTAAAACTAAAATCCACTGAATGTTAGACTACAGCTGCTGAACAGTCTGACAAAAAAAAAGGGTTAGTGTGTCCTTGAGAGAGACAATTACTACTTTAAAACTTTATATCATCTACGCTTGATTATTGCAAAAGCACAAAGATCTAAGTAGTGTAACCAAAATGGCTTCCTAAACTCAATAATTTTTACATTAACATCTTACCAGGCTGTAACTGCAACATGTTCATACAGCTAGAAGAGTCTTGAGATTCAATTATCATTCAGTGTTTTAAGTTATAATAACTAAATAAGTGTGTAAATTTGAATTTTTCTATTATGAGTAAATATTTTAGATTTAAGCTATGTTTTAACTAAAGTTCAGAGTGACAGTCACTCTTCATACCTGTGACTCATACTACTGAAGAATGTTTCCACCTGCTCTTCATCATCCTCTTTATTCTCTGCTTTATTTGAACACACCCCTGGATCAGAATCACAATAATGCTTGACCACGAGCTTATCTTCGTTTTGTTTAAGGGTAGGTTGAATTTCAGTTTCTTTTGCTTGGGTTTGATTTTGCAGATGTGTGTTTCCTTCTCCCATGGGATGCTCACAGTCAGTGAGACCCTGCAGACTAGCTTGTGATGCATCCTGGAATTCTGCTGGCTTCCTTAGGGTATACTCCGGGCTATTCGCTATGAGATATAAAAGGGTAAACTTGCATTACATTTAGTTCTTAAGCAGTGAATTGTATGGTTAAATATCCTGTTTAAGCCATGTACACATTAGACACAAATACTATTTTTAAATACACTTACAAATCACACATTTCATACATGACATTGTACGAAACAAGCTTTTTATGCAAAACAAAATTCCTCAGATATAAAGAATTTCGTTGTTATGTTAAAGCTTGTGTGTGTGTGTTTACTTGTAGGAAGATTTATTTCTGTAAAAGAAGATCTATCTTCTGTTTCACACTGGTTCTCAGGTAAATCTTCTAAATAATGGGTCATTTCTGGGAGCTTCTGACTGAAAAAAAATAATAAAAAATTAAAACAGTTGGCCCAGCATACATAATGCAGATCTTCTCAAAATGCTAAACAGTCTTTCTCTCTCATCTTTCTCTCCGAATAACCCACCATTGCCACCATAATCAATAACAATAAAAACATAAATAGATTCCAAACTTACCTTTCCTCAAGATGATGACCTCGATGATTATGAGGTTTAATCTATATGTTAAAATGAAACAAGGTTATTATATACAAATGACTTTAATCCTAGTTTTGGTGCAGTTTTAAACAAATACCTTGTGAGGTTTAGAAGAGGCGGTGGATGGTGACTGAGGTGGGCTGCGGTTCTGTGAGTCTGCGCTAAAAGTGTGATTGGCGATTTGCATGCATTCTTCCAGTGTCTTTAAGAAGGTAGCACATGTAGACTTTACTAGACTACCGGTTTCTTCTTTAGCCTTTGTCCCACAGGAAACACAATGAGGCCATGTTAAAATATCAGCAAACATCACTTTTTGTTTGTTTGTTTTAGTTTGTTAAAAATAGCTTCCTATCTTTGCCTCACCTCCGGAGGGGTAGCAGTCCCCTCACCCAGCGGACTGTCCTTAAGTTTGTTCACTTGTTCAAGCAAAAGATCACAGTAGAGTCGCAGTTCTGACATTTTAATTTTGAGTGCATCCGTATTCTCCTGAAGCTCTAAGCAGCACAACAAAAACAAAAAACAAAAAAAATCAAACCTACAATACTGAACATTAAAAAGGAGCACATGACATTCAACTAAACATTAAAATTCAAGTAATAAAATACTGACACATATCATTGGACACAATAACGCAACAATACATTAAAACATCATGCATTGTGTTTACTTATTAACTACCATATTCGTGTAGGTGCCATCGTTTTCCATTAAGCTCCTGCCTAAATGATTTGAAAGCCTATTTCATTGCAAGACTGCAGTTTTAATCCATTTTAACAAGAAATATATCTGCATAATTTTTATTTCTTTCATTACATTTTTGTGAGTTACCTTTCTCTCTCTTTGTTCTGTTGTCTGTCAGACAGGCTTTTGCAGTTCCTAAAGCGACGAGCCATTTTTGTCTCTCTGCTGCATTAAGGGCCCTGAGGTAGAAGTATTGTTCTCCAGGTATGGTTAAGTCAACTCTTGTAAAATCTGTTGGGTGGACTGCAAAGTGGTGGTGTTATTAGATAAATGTATAGTATTACATGATAGAAGATTATATAGCAATGTATACATAACCAACTCATCCTAATCTGTGTGCTGCATGAATCTACCAATAATGGAGATTATACTACTGTAAAAAATCTGAATGCTAAACTTAGCAAGAAGCCTGATCAGAAAATACTGAATGATGCTGTAGCAGCAGCCTCTCCTGGCTGTTTAGGGCAACAGCAGCAGTACAGTACAGAAGTACAGCTTACACTATATGGGGACAAAGGTATTGGAACACAGATCTTAATTGGCAAATTCAGGTGTTTTATTTGTCCTATTGCCACAGGTGTTTAAAATTAAGCACTTTGCGACTTTGCTGAAACATTTTGAGGAAGGCCCTTTTCTGTTCAAGCATGACTATGCCCCTATACACATAACCAAATCCACAGACATGGTTCTGTGAGTTTGCTTTAAACCACACAGAGCCCTGACCTCAATCCCAATAAACAACTTTGGGATGAACTAAAATTTAAATTCTTAACCAGGCTCTCTCATCCAAGATCAGTGACTAAACTCACAAATACTCTTTTGAGTATAATCACAAGATACACTACCAAATCTTGTAAAAAGATTGTCATGCTGGAAGACCCAACCATGTCCCATCTTCAATGCGCTCATTGATGAAAATCTTTTGGATTAAAATCTCACAATACATGGCCCTATTCATTCTTCCCTTAGCACGGATCCGGGGTTCTGGCCCCTTTGGAGAAAATCAACGTAAAGCATGATGTTTCCACCACTATGCTTCATAGTAGGTATGAGGCAACGCAGCATTATTTTTCCCTCAAACACAAGGAGGTGAGTTTTTACCAAGAAGTTTAATTTTGGTTTCATCAGGTTGACATTCTCCAAATCCTCTTCTGGATCTGCAGGATTTGAATCCCTTTCGGTTTAGTGTTACCGATGGTAGCCATTGTTACTTTGGGCACAGTTCACTGCAGGTCATTTATCAGGTTCCTCCATGTAGTTCTGGAATTTTTGCCCACTGTTCTCATTATCATCTTGACGCCAAGAGATGAGATCTTGCATGGGGCCTCAGATCGAGGGAGATTATTAATGGTCTTGTTTGTCTTCCATTTTCTTACGACTGCTCCCACAGATTATTTATTCACAACAACCTGCTTGCCTGTTGTAGATTTACACTTCCCAGCTTGGTTCAGGTCTACAATTTTCTTTGTGGTGGCCTTTGACAGCTATTTGGTCTTGGCCATAGTTGAGTTTGGAGTCTGGCTGTTTAAGACTGTGAACAGGTGTCTTTTATACAGATAGCGAGGTCAAACAGGCACAATTAATACAGGTAATGAGTGGAGAACAGAAGAGCTTCTTAAAAAAGACGTTACATGTCTGTGAGAGCCAGAAATATTGCTTGTTTGTGGGTGCCAAAAAACTTATTTTACTAATATATATATATATATATATATATACACACATATTCTACAGTGTGATTTACTGCCTCAAATTTGTAATTACAGACCTCTCTCATCTTTCTAAGTATGAGAACTTGCACAGTGGCTGACTAAATACTTTGGGCCCCACTGTAACAAGAAATGTCATAAAAGCTCCAGTTGGTGTTAAACTTTTGTTCAAGTATCTCAGTACACTTAACAGCTTACAGTAGATGGCAAAAGTCCATGCCACGTGTGAAAAAACACGAGAGGTTCTCTATGGGGAAAACCAAATAAAAAAATGTGTCCATCAATGCAACGAGCTTGTGATGCCACTGTAATAAAAAACAGACAGCAAAAAATGGCATATGTGAAAAAATGCCATTTCTACCAGGCAACATGGTGGCATAGTGGTTAACACGTTCACCTCTCAGCAATGATGATTCCCAGTTCCATTCTCAATCTTGGTGGAGTTTTTATGTTCTTCCCGTGTTCGCGTTGGTTTCCTCCATTTTCTCTGGTTTCATCCCACAGTCCGAAAACATGTATTCAAGGTAAAAAGACTACTAATTTACTAATATAAACCCATTTAGGCAGTGTGTCTGTTCATGTGCATGTGTTTGTAAGTGTGTGCCCAGCGAGAGATTGGGTGTATATGCCCAGCGCCTGAAACATTCTTTCCTGGATAGGCATGGGGAACCCCCCAGAGACCCTAGGAGAGGATTAAGTGGAAGATGATGAATAAATGATTTCTTACCTTGTATTTCACATACAGAAACTTTGATGCTACCCTTGCATCCTTTCCAGGCATCTTCTTGTGAATCATAATACGAAAGTGTACTTCCATCTAACACAAACCACCGAGGCTGCCAACCTTGAAAGTAAATACACAGTTGTGACTAACACACGAAAACAGTTCTAACTGTAACACACACACACACACACACACACACACACACAGATTGTAATGCACACAAAGTTCTGAGTGTAACACACACACACACACACACACACACACACACACACACACACACACACACAGCTCTTTTGGCTTCTTTTTAAAATGTGTTTTTTATTTTTTTTAACGTTTTAGTGGAAATAATAATAATAAAAATAGGTAAACTAAGGGAAGTCACCGGATTATTAGTATTAGTATTATTAGTAAAAGTAGCAGCAATAGTAGTGGTAATAGTAGTAATAACAGCCGTACTATACAATTAAAACAAAAGGCAACTGAAGTAAAGGAGTTAGATAATTAGATTTATGTAAACTGTAATTAAAACTGTAGGATAAAGACGCTACAGCTCACGATCGACAAACCAGTTCCTTTGGATTTATCTAATGCTAGCTGACAGAATTAGCCTGTTAGCCTGTTCCCCACAAAGCCTCCACTGACACCCAGTCACGTGGACATTCTGACTCTATATAAAATGAGCGATACATACCACTAATATAATTAGTCCATTTATAAAGAACACCTTCCATACTGTTAGGTTTCTTCGTAGTTCATTACTTGTTCACTTCAGACCGACAACTCGCCGCTAAGAAAATGACGTACTTTGACATGAAGGAGCCGTGGGTTTAACTGCAGTTCCGACAGAAACGCTCCTAAACCGTATGAGAATATGGAGTCACGTGACCTTATCAGGTTCAGCCGGTGTTCATGACGTCAAAAACGTTTCACTATTCTGATTGGTGGAATCGTGTGTTTAAGAGGCGGGGATTACAGTGAAAACACACGAAGAATACGAATAAAGACAGCCGGTGTCTCTAAAGGCGTGGTCTGTGCTGAGATCGACCAATAGCGCAAATGGAAGTAAGGCGCAGTTTTAGGGAAAAGTTTGGGGGGGGGGGGGGTACTAAAAATGTTGGATGCCACGTAGTCAGGCTTAGGCGCATCCGCTATTTTTGAAACGTTATCCAATTATTGTTGTGTTTAGGAACCATCAGCGATTCTGCAGTGTACTGTCAGATGATCCGATCTGAGAGCGGCTGTGGGATGATGCTGGAGCTGTGGCTGAGTCTGATCTCAGCGCTTCTTCTGTGCGCTGAAGGCGCAAAGCTGCCGGAGCCAGAAGTCACGATAGAAGTTTTGTATAAACCTTTTCTGTGTCATCGAAAAACTAAATATGGAGACATGTTGCTGGTGCATTTTGAAGGCTTTCTGGAGAGTAACGGCACCATGTTTCATTCCAGGTGAGCCGCATAAACTACAGTGTGTGCAGAATTATTAGGCAAGTTGTATTTGAGAGGACTCCGTATATTGTTGAACAACAACTGTTCTCAATCAACGCAAAAGACTCATAAATATCAAAGCTTAATATTATTGGTAGTTGGAGTGGGTGGTTTTTTTTTTTACATTTGGCTTACATCTTAGGAGGATATCTGTTTGTGCAAGTAACTATTACTGTGCTGAATTATTAGGCAACTTAATAAAAGCCAAATATATATCAATCTTACTTGTTTATTCTCACCAGGTAAACCAACATAACAACACAAAATTTAGAAATAAAAATTTCTGACTTTCAAAAACAAAACCTAAAACAAATAATTGACCAATATGGCCACGTTCTTTATGATGACACTCAAAAGCCTTCCATCCATTGATTCTGTCAGGTACTTGATTTGTTTATTAACATTGTGTGCTGCAGACACCACAGCCTCCCAGACACTGTTCAGAGAGGTGCACTGTTTTCCCTCCTTGTAGATCTTACATTTTAAAAGAGACCACAGGTTCTCTATGGGGTTCAGTTTAGATGAACAAGGGGGCCTTGTCATTATTTTTAATTTTATTTTAGATCTTTACCGGCCAGCTATGCTGTGGAGTATTTGGATGCATGTGATGGAGCATTGTCCTGCATGAAAATCACATTTTTCTTGAGTGATACTGACTTCTTTCTGTACCACTGCTTGAAGAAGGTGTCTTCCAGTAACTGTCAGTAGGTCTGGGAGTTAAGCTTCACTCCATCCTCAACCCAAAAAGGTCCCACAAGTTTTTCAGTCCATAAAATCTTTAAAAAAATCAGTCAACATTTAAGTCACTGATGAAATGAGCGTGACTCTTGATCGGCCAGATGGAGGGGCCCGAGGCTGGATCAGTAAAGACAAGAGAGCTCCACTCTGAAACAGAGGCCAGCAAGGTGGAGGTGGGGTACTGGTATGGGTTGGGGTTGATGATGACGTGAAGCTCAACTCCCAGACCTACTGCCAGTTTCTGGAAGCCACTTTCTTTAAGCAGCGATACAGGAAGAAGTTGCTATCATTCAAGAAAATGCAGGGCAATGCTCTATCACATGCATCCAAATACTTCATACTGTGGCTGGTCAGTAAAGGTCCAAAAGAAGAAAAAATAAGTACACCTCTCTAAACCGTGTCTGGGAGGCTGTGGTGTCTGCTGCACGCAATGTTGATAAACAGATCAAGTACCTGACAGAGTGTCATTATAAAGAAAGGTGGCTATATTGGTCACTGATTTGTTTTTGGTTTTGTTTATGAATGTCAGAAATGTTTATTTCCAAATTTTGTGTTATATTGGTTTACCTGGTGAGAATAAAGAAGTGAGATGGGCATATAATTAGTTTTTTATAAAGTTACCCAATAATTCTGCACAGTAATAGTTACCTGATCTCCTCCTAAGAATCCTCTCAAATACAATACAACTTGCCTAACCATTCATTTGTGTGTATATATATATACACTGGAGATCAAAATTAGAGAACAACACACAATTTCCTAAATGTCAAGGTCACTATGTAGTCC
>JAOUQT010248932.1:0-29073 GCA_025769995.1 Xyliphius kryptos | reverse complement strand
TGCTTTGGGTACATTTTGGGAGAATAATGTTTTGACTGGTTATGTTCACCATAATAGGGTTTACCGAACATAGTTATGGGCTGAGTGCCGGTAGCGCTCTGAAAGCAATTCAAAGTAGTAGCGTCAGAGTTACTATTTGTTAAATAAAGAGTAAATTCACCAATATGAGGTTGAATGCAGATTCTACAATTTGCCCGGCGCTTCTATGAATTCACACTTACTTAGTATACTAACATTTAAGTCAGCCGCGGCCAATTTGATAAAAGGGAAGGAGTCGGCTAAGCCTTGTAATGCCTATAGGAAGTGCGGCTGACAAATTACCGCGACACGATGACATTAACGGCAGCTATCTTTGGTTCAGGAATCGGGATCCGACCACTTGCATTCAGAAAAGATAAGAGCTTCCCAGCGGCTAAATCCATAGGAAATATATATTTTCCGATGGCTTTAGGCGACCCCTGTGTTTTGGTCATTCGACCCCAGCCGGGGTCGCGACCCATAGGTTGAGAACCGCTGCTCTTAAAGGAACATGAACGTAGCTGACAAAAAAGACAAAACAACTTTTAATAAAAAAAATTGTAGCTACTGAAAATACCGATATGAGCAAAATGCCGTCGGTTGTCGTCATAAATTTCGGTATTGATAAATTTTCGATTGTCTCCACAATGCATGAAAACAGGTGTGTGTGTCTGTGTGTGTTTAAACTGTGCTTATTAGTGCTTCACTAAAATCTCAGTGTTTGTCATTAAGGACAAAATAGAACAGCATTTTAAGTGTTTTTTTTTTTACATCAGGATGTAATATCATAGTTTATGTCTGCATACTAATAAGTTCCAAATCAACAGTCCTCATTGCAATCCATAACTTTTGACCCAGGTATAAATAGATGAAACTAATTAGCATAATGCCAGAAATAATAACCTGTCTTATTTAGATCTCATGGGTGTGTATACATTCACGGTCTAATCTTTAGTCTAATATTTACTAAATGCAAAACCCACAGATACCAAATGTGCGAGAATAATCATAGTGATTGAAACTGAATGCTAATTGACTAGCAGATGTTCTGTGTTCAGATATGAAGATGTGGATGTCATGTTTTATCTGCTTATTATTTTATAGCTATGGTAACTACACTAATCAGTTTTGTATACAGACTACTTATTAGATCTAATCTGCTAAATGGATGATAAAAAGATTGCCAGCTAATCACACAATTAAATATTTTTGGCTTTATAGAGTTCATTACAATGCACAGTGTCTGGACTGACTACCTCAGAGTCTTGAATTGTTTCGGTCAAAATCACTGTGGCACTCGGGTAATAGCATTTATCGGTCATGGATACAAGTCAACTGCTCTGGGTCTGATGCTAAATTTTTTATGTAAGTTTGTGGGAAGCTGTCAAAGTTTTTGAGTTGATTTTTTAATTAATGATGAGTAAAATAGAATTTTAATGTAAGGCCTAATTTGTATTATTGTAAAGTGTAACTGACTGGAAAAGACAGCCTTTTGATAATTATTGAAGAGCATGCGCTGCTGAATTTTTTAAAACCACACCCTTTGGGGTTTGACTGCAAAACCAAGGACCAGTTAACAAAACGTATTCGTCCAATCATTATCCTTCGCTTAATACTCTACGACGGTGGCGGTGGGGTTCCCCATGCCCATCTAGTGAAGAACGTCTCGGGCGCTGGGCAGATCCAGCCAGAACAGGGCGGCAACCTATAACCGGGCACACTCACACAAACACACACTATAAGGGGTCATTTACAGCAATCAATTTACCTTGAATCCATGTTTTTGGACTATGGGGGGAAACCGGAGAACCTGGAGGAAACCCACATAGACATGGAAGGAACATGGAATGTGATAACCAATTAGCCACCAATAAGTTCGCAAAAGTAAGTTTTCCAAATTTTGCTAACCATTAAGAATCGCAGTGGTTGTAGTTTATGGGTCAAAATTGCAAAGTTGTTTGGGGTCTGGGGGTGTGGACAAATGAGGTTTATAGTTATAGGTTTATAGGTTATAAAAGTTAAAAACCCAAACACGGCTGATCACACTATAAAGCCATTTATGTGCCCATTGATGTCAATTTTGTTATCTGAGAAGATGCACACCAGCTCTAAATTGGTGCCTGTAGGACTTGTGGTCTTGTAAATGAGTAGAGATTACAAAGCACTGTTGTTTTAAAGACACATTAAGTCTGAGAAAATAAGCAATGCATAAAAATCTAACAAAATAAACTAATCCAAGTTTAACAAGTTCTACCTTTTGCCCTTTTTCTGTTTAACACACGGAGATGTGTTGAGCTGTAAATGAATGTTCATCACAGCCTTATTTTAAACAGCTGACAGACTCATGAGCACCTGCTTATCTTGAAGGGCCAGACTGTGTTCACCCAGGAGTCTGTCTTTATATATACACGGTATATGTGTTAAACAGAAAGGGGGCAATAAGGAACTTGTGAAGTTTGGATTATTTCATTTTGTTAAAGTTTAATACATACATACATACATACATTGTAAATAAATAATCCAGTCAGTTTTTTAGATTTCTCATTTCTTTAAACAATCAAATACATCAGATACAAATTACAGAATGCGGTTTATGAAAAAGTTCTGGAGAACAACATATTTCATAACACACATTTATACAAATGTAAAGCGCTCAGAAGTGTGGGTTACTGTGAATAACGTCACGGTTAGACAAGCAGCTCAGCCAATCAGATTTAAGGACCGGAACAAGTGAACGTAAATCTTTAAACATTTGGCTCACTGTTTTTAGACGCAGTCTAAAGCATTTACACACTTTTAAGTAGTACTGTATATATTATGAGAAATGTAAAAATACACAGTGAGTCCATGAAGTAAAGAAAGTGTACCTCATAAGTGGTCTATGAGGATTTTTGTCACTGGAAACTTTACGTTATCTACTGAGCTTTCACTTATCAATTGAAAGGAACAAGCGTTAGAATTAATAACCTTTTCATACTCCTTCAGGATCTTTGTTCCTTCTTTCAAATGGACTGACAAGGTGAAAGCTGTTATCCCTAATTGATCTCTCCCATTAAATCCACTTCAGTGAGCGCAAGCAAATTAAGACTGATCACTGGATAAAAAAGGATTGTTATGGCTTAACAGCGTTAACAAAGGTAGTGTGACATAATGGGTGCCAGATTTGAGTGCATAGCGTATCCTCGGTTTGTGAAACACAACACGGCGACAACCTCAGCTAAGATTAGGAACCCAAACATTTGTCATTTATATATAAAACGTTAAGCACAACCTAATGAACATTTGACATCATTTTACTTCTAAAAGGTAAACGTGAATATAAAATTTTTAAAACATTTTGTTTGCTAGTTTAAGAAAATTGACAGAAAAGCCAGAGGTCACTCCGGAAATTCAAGGAAGGTACCTTATAACCCTATGAATCTGCTGTGACTGTAGGGTAGACCGCTTTTAATAACAACATTCAGCCATTTCAATTTTGAGTCAGAGACCGAAAAGAGACCGCATCAAAGAGCAACAAAGCACAACCTGACCCAGTCACCGGAACTGTGAATTCGGAATGGTAGGAATTAGGCTCTTTAACACCTCTCAGCAGGGGCGGCATTTTTGGCGAGTTTCATTGGCAGAACAGCGGCAGTCTGAGTGTTAATACTGTCTGTAATAAAGCCCAATCCTATTCCAGTCGTTGTGCAAGTACAGCATTCCACATCCAATAGAATCTGGCATGGAGTAAGCGCTACAAATAACAGACAGTTCTTTCCAATGTGCAAATTTTGGCAACATTTTTAATAATTTGTGAACTTTAGTTTAATTTTGCATGAGAATCACACTGTACATTAAATTACCACACACAACGCACCAGAAATAAACAAAGCACAACCTGACCCAGTCATCAAAATTTCTGACTGGTAGAAACCAGGCTCTTAAACACCTCTCATTAATTTCTTTACATGCCAATATTGTTGGAAAAGCAGAAGAGAAGAGAGCAAGCCATGGGACAGGAGCGGGAATTTTGGCGAGTTCCATCAGCTGAACAGCGGCAGTTTGAGTGTTAATACTGTCTGTAATAAAGCCCGTTCCTGTGTGTCGCACTTTTTACATTTCATAATTGCGTTAGTTATTTAGCATGAAGTTAGTGCTACAAAAAAAAAAAAAAAACGCAGTGAGCAGACGGTTCAATCCAATGTGCACATTTAAAATTTTACCGCCTTTTTAATAATTGGTTATCTTTGGGTCATTTGTGCACGGGGGTCCCACCGTACATGGATTTACTGAAGCAGATTTACTTCTTTGTTCATCTGGTTTAACTTATCTGCTTGTTGTCCACCATCTATGTCATACGTGGCGTATATACAAACTCCGAAGACTGCAGAACGTGGCTAAATTAAGGTGTTTTAAGACATATTTCTTGAATTGAAAAATGAAAAAAAAGTTATAAACTTAACTTGTGCTGTATTTATGTATTTTACAATTTCAAAAACAAATAAATACATTTATAAAAAACTAAACAGATGCTGCCACATCTGTCTAAAAAGTAAAGTGAGATCAGTTACTGGCTGGTTGATCAACTTATATAGGTATAATATTAAGCCATTTGTGTTAATAGACAACGCCAAAACCGGGTCATAATAGGATTTTAAAGGTCTATTGGGAAAATTGGAAAAGGAGTGTTGCACAACACGGAACCAATTGTCAGAACCAATTTCATCCTGATCATTGGGAAATTAGTGGAAATTTGTGTCTATACTTTTGTGACATCTGTTAAAATAGCGAAAAAAGAAATATTAATCGAAAAAGAAACTGTAAAACAGATTTGCGATACCGATATGTAAAAATCATCAAGTACAAATTAACATATATTTGAAAAAAGTCCATACTTTTAAAAATGCTTAAATGGATCCAATAGTATATGTATAGAGTTGGACATCATTTTAAATTTCAGAAAATCTCACAGGACTAAAAACCTACCCCATATACAGTACAATCTCCAAAAATCTCTTGCCTCTCAGCACTGGGGATTCCTGATTCGAATCCTGATCTGAGTTTCCATGTTCTCCCTGTGTTCACATGGGTTTCCTCCGGGTTCTCCAGTTGCCTCCCACAGTCCAAAAACATGGATTCAAGGTAAATTGGCTGCTCTAAATTTCCCCAGAGTCTGCATGTGTGTGTGGCTGTGTGAGTGAGTGTGTGCCCAGCAATAAATTGGTGCTCTGTCCTGGGTGTATTCGCCCAGCGCCTGAGACATTCTCCCCTGAATGGGCATAGGGAACCCTCCCCCCAATCAATTTACAACGTCCTATTTATTTATTGATTTATTTCGATTTTATTTACGTTAACACAAGACTGTCTAATTCATAGTGGCAACTGCAATGAAAGCAGTAAAACAATAAAAAAAGTTTGCATTTTAATTATTTTAAGAAATATGATAAACAAGCACATAGAGTGGGGCCAAAAAGTATTTAGTCAGCCATTGATTGTGCAAGTTTTCATACTTTGAAAGATGAGAGAGGTCTGTAATCATCATCATAGGTACACAATGAAGAAGAAGAAGAAGAAGAAGGGGAAAAAGTAAATTATGGTGGAAAAAATGTATTTGGTCAATAACAAAAGTTCAGCTTATTACTTTATAACATACCTATTGTTTAAACTTTTCCTGTACGTCTTCACCATGTTTGCTCACTGTAGCTGCTAATTTGGTCCATTCCTCCATGCAGATCTCCTCTAGTGCAGTGATGTTTTGGGGCTGTCGCTGGGCAACAAGGACTTTCAACGTTCCGCAATTTTTTTTTTTAAATTGGGGAGGTGGTCTGGAGACTGACTAGGCCACTCCAGGCCCTTGAAATGCTTTCTATGGAGCCACGCCTTCTTTGCCGGATTGTTGTATTTGGGATTATTGTCATGCTAGTAGACCCAGCCATGTTCCATCTACAATGTTTGCACTGATGAAAGAAGGTTTTGGCTTAAAATCTTACAATACACGGCCCTGTTAATTCTTCTCTTAGCACAGATCAATCGCCCTGTCCCCTTTGCAGATAAAAAGCCCCAAAACATGATGTCACCACCCCCATGCTTTACAGTAGGTATGGTGTTCTTGGGATGCAACTCAGCGTTCTTCTTCCTCAAAAAACGACGAGTTGAGTTTTTCATTTATTCACATGTTATTCTCCCAATCCACTTCTGGATCATCCATAAGCTTTCTGGCAAACTTTAGATGGGTCTAGGGCACACGTCTGGCACTGCAGGATTTGTGCGATAATGATGGTAGCCTTTGTTACTTTGGTCCAGCTCTCTGCCAAATCCATGCAAAACATTCTTATTTTGTCTTTTATAGTTTATATGTACATATGATAAAAATTACAGACCTCTCGCATCTTTACGTCTCCAACTTAAGGGCAATCAGTGGCTGACTAAATAGCTTCATTGTATGCATGCATACATATACTGTACATACATTCACACATTGTATATACAAAAAAGGGGGGGAAAAAGTCTGTATTTGAAATATTAACGTGTGACTGGACGTGAGCATTACACCAACTGGTAATCCAGTGCTGTGTCAAAATCACCCTGAATTGCACCTCTTAAGAGGCCACCCACACAAAGAATCACATACACATACTGGCCTTCAGATAACATGCAGCAGCACACAATTAATACTTTCATATATTGATTCTCATTCACTTAGCCCCAATAGAAAAGTGGAGGTAATATAACAGAGAAAAAAATCTGATAATATAAATCTTACCTTATTACACTGAACAAAAATCTATACAAATAATTTATTTGATTTAAGTACATAAAATAAAATGAAAAACTGTTTAATTAAACAGAACATGGCTCTCCCGGTTACACAGAGACCAAATTCTCATATCGGCTTAAGTGAAACCAACTCCCAACCACGCTCTGTGTAAATAGTTATTCTATTTCTTATTTAGCTCCCCATGCCCATCCAGGGAAGAATGATTTGTGCCCTGGGCGGATACATCCAGGACAGGGTGCCAAGCCATCGCTGTGCACGCTCACCCACTCTCCCTCTACATACACAAACTACATGGGCCAGAATATATGGGTGGCCATGTAGAGGCCACTATATGGCCACCCAGATTGGGTGAGAGGTGAACATGCTAACCACTAAGCCACAGTGTCATCTGCTTTGTCAATACCTTTATGAACAACAGACATTACTTATACAACTGGTTTGAAAAAGAATGACCCAGTAAAAACATAACTACAATGTTGTCGCTGCCTGTCTGTCAATTTCCCAGCCTATAATCACTCTATTTCATGTTTATAAATTCAAGCACCTAATTATAATGTTACCCAGTAGAGCCAAGATGAAATGTTACTCTAATCAATGAGATATTGATGGCCTATTAAACATGTCTGTGATTAATTCACCTGTATATGAGTGTGTCTAGGTTCAGTCCTTATTCAGAAGTTAGTCAAACTACCAGGAGGCTTAAAATCAAGTAAACATTTGATTTTATTCCACCAAGGTGGTTTTATAAACAGACATGGTTTGATCGACTCATATGCATAGCGTTAACCCACAATCTCTCACTTAGTGTCAGCTATATTGTTGGCGATGATGGATCCAAATCCAAAGCCTTCATCAGGCCACTGTCGGCACAGCTATTTGTCAACACGGCTGCAACCTTTTTCTCAGAAATGCCAAAGCTGCAAATAGAGCTCATTAGCAAAGACGAATCCACAAACTGTCAGAAATCAATTTCCATTATGGGGACCTCGGTTTACAACTTTTGCTACGGGGGGGAAAGGAAACCATAAAAAAAGATAGGATCTTAATGGAGATGGAGGGTTTGAGTAATAGAAATGAGAGAGACAGACCGAAAAGCAGAGAAATGCATGCAAGAATGAGAACTGGGAGAAAAACGGAAGGACTTCAAGGGTTGTGATGTCATCATTACTGATTTAATGTTTACTTACATAGCAACTTTCTGACCCTTATTATGAATTGTCTGACCTATCCAAGCCAAGGGTCATGCTTAAGTGCTTTATCATAAAGTTTAAATGAGCCTCATGACAAGATCATGAAGGATTCATAAAGCTGAGACCATGCGTGCTATAAGGCAATAAAAAGACATCAAAAATACATCGTGGTCTCTGTGGGATGAGCTGGATGGACAGACGTGGAGATGTTCAGACATACAGAAAGATGAACAGAGCTTTATATTTATGCCCTAAAACGATAGTTAGCTCAACTTTATTTCATTAGACTTTATAGAGCTGAAATATGATAGCTATCAAACGCTTTCAGATTAATTACACAATGTTATTCGTTCTCTTGTTTAATCCCCCCATTTTTTCTCGATTTTTCTTCAGTCTGTGTGATGGAGCTTTCTTGCTTCTCATTAGGGCAAAAGCATTCCAGTCACAAGAGGAATTAACAAGTGCAATCTGAATGAAATGTAACCTTAATAACAGAACCGTTCTAATTTATACCAGTGGATCATGTTAATATGCTCGTAATTCACAAACTCTGCCAACTCACTAAAGGACTTATTCTCCATGCTGCAATTAAATTGTCTTACACTGTCAGAAGCGCACCGTGACAATACGCAGTCCCAGTACAGCTTCAATTAAGGTGAGGCTTTTAATACAGCTGTTACAAACTGATACTTGACTGGAAGACCACAACAGAGATTTTGGCAATGTGACACTACTAGCGGAGAACCTGTGCAGGTCCACGGAAAACACCTTGATAATGTGAAGGTTACAGGGGTGCTTTGTCAATTTCACTGTACAACTGGGCGACAAGGAGGCTTAGTGGTTCGAATCCCAATCTGGGTGGAGTTTACATGTTCTACCCGTGGGTTCCAATCAGAGTTCTTTGGTTTCCTCCCACAGTCCAAAATACATGGATTCAAGGTAAATTGGCTGCTCTAAATTGCCTGGAGTGTGTGTGTGTGTGTGTGTCCAGTAATAGATTGGCACCCTGTCTTGGGTGTATCTGCCCAGTACCTAAAACGTTCTTCCCTGGATGGCCATGGGGAACCCCCCCCCCCCCGTGACCCAAGTTGGTAGATTATGTTTATATTTATGCATAAGAACATCCTCATGTGTGACCCAATACACAGAACATGTCCTTTCTTTAACATGTGTTTCTCTTTATACAAATAACCAACAGGTTTGACCCAATTTCACCAGCAGGTCGTGTACAGATGTCCAAGAATGCATGTTGCTAGGACACCACAGTTGCCTGGCAAACCATAATACGGGAAGTGAACAGAAAGTAAACACTATTAGGTTTTAAATATATTTGGATGATGACTTTCATGTAAAATTTTAAAGTGGTTTAAAATCAAAGGAAGAAAAAAAAAGTATTATGGTTGTCAAATTATAATTAAGGCGTTTTGGAAAAAACATATTTATCAACCCTGCAATTTTTGATGTTACTCAGATGAGAACGACTTTCCATGACCGTGTTTTTATTCTCACGTCAGGTTTGTGTGATGCAAGTTTGCACCTTTTGACCATTTTATTAAAAGCACCCACTTATTAAAATTAAACTAAAAAAAAAAAAAAATACTGTTTTAACTGATAATAGTCACATCTTACACATGACTGCATTTCTGAGTAACAGGATGATGTACAGTACCTGACCGCAGATCAGTTTTAAACTTCAGACAAACACAAAATTTCATTCATTTATTTATTAAAATTTATTAACTTTTGCATTTTGTCAGTTATCTCACCATAGACGTAGCATGAGGCGGTGTCTACAACCCGCAGAAGATTGCGAGCTGTGGCAAGAAGGTTTGTCAATCAGAACATCCCCCGCCTCATCAGGAGTATGCCCAGGTGTTGTAGGGAGGTTATACAGGCACGTGGAGGACACACACTACTGAGCATCATTTGAACTTGTCTTGAGGAATCTTTACTGAAGTTGGATCAGCCTGTCATTTGATTTTCCACTTTGATTTTGAGTATGATTCCAAATCCAGACCTCCATGGGATAATCATTTTGATTTACATTTTGATTATTTTTATGTCATTTTGTTCTCAACCTTCCACTGTCTGTCTACTTAATAAAGATTTCCAACTGAAATATTTTATTCATTGAGATCTAGGATGTGCTCTTTTTGTGTTTCCTTCATTTTTTCAAGTATTGTACTTCCACTTTTACTTACAGTAATTATTTTACTAGTCCTTTTACTTAAATATGGGACTTCCGCCACCTATGCTGGTTACCCATCTCATTCTCTATTCAATTTAAAGTCCTCCTTCCACTTAACTAATCCCCTAAAGGACCGGCTCGTGTCTATCTATTACACTTCTTACACCTATATACCCCCAAGTCGAACACTCTAGTCCTCTGATTTCGGTCTCTTGGCAATCCCGAAATTCTAACTGAATGTTGTTGGTGGTAGATCTTACAGTGGAAAAGCACCAACATTGTGGAATGCCCTACCACAAGCCCCAAATATCTTCTCCTACTGTAAAACAGAACACCCCATCTATTTTTCCAATACTTCCACTCACTTCATCTGTTATTTTTTCTTATCCTCATCATTGGTAATGGTCCTTGGGTTTTAAAAAAGGCGCTATACAAGTCAAACTTTTATTATTATTAAACATTTTTCGGTATCTGCAAACTTCATCTTATTTATTCATTCATTCATTTTTTTTTCTTCTGCGTTATCTTTTACTAGAGTCACGGGGAGAGCGTGAAAATGTTTTAGGCAGGCGCTGGACATGTACACCCAAGACGAGGCGCCATCTATCGCTGAACACATTCACTCATACAGCCACACACAAACACACACTATATGGGGCAATTTGGAGCATTCAATTTACATTGAATCCATGTTTTTGGACTGTAGGAGGAAAATGGAGAACCCGAAGGAAATCCACACGGACACTGGGAGAACATGGTAACTGTTCTGGGATTCAATTCAGGAATCCCCCCTGCAGAGAGGCGTAACATGCTAACCACTATGCAACCGCCAACTTAGTCATTAAATTACTTTTAATTTAATCCAAATGATCTCCCAACATTTAAAATTTCCTTTGTGGATCCCCCGTCCTGAAAACCGGTCTCAAGATTTAGTACAGATATTTGACCTGACTCAATATGGAGATGCCTGGGACAGAGATACCGATAAAGAGATCAGATAAAGTTTGGAAGCTAAGCCTCAAAAAGGATTTCATGCTGTTTAACTCACTCACAATAGAAGTTGATTTATTTTAAAGAAATGCATAGACAGCACTTTTTAAAAGCTAAAACTTTTTGGCTCAGTATCTCCACATTGTGAGGGACATTTTTTTATTACTAACAGAACACCAGTGCTTTGCTACTGGGGAGAACGTGATAACGTGAAAGTTGAAAGGCAATTGTTTTAAATGAGTGATAGCTTTGGTCGAGGTGGGGTACTGGGATGGGCTGGTATCATCAAAGATGAACTTGTGGGACCTATTCGGGTTGAGGATGGGGTGAAGTTCAACTCCCAGACCTACTGCCAGTTTCAGGAAGACACCTTCAAGCAGTGGTACAGGACAAAGTCGGTATCGTTTAAGAAAAACATGGTTTTCATGCAGGACAAAGCTCCATCACATGCATCCAAATACGCCACAGCGTGGCTGGCCAGTAAAAGGTCCAAAAGAGGAAAAGATAATAACATGCCCCACTTGTTCACCTGATCTGACCCTATAGAGAACCTTTGGTCCCACATTAGAGGGACTGTGAGACTTACAGGGAGGGAAAACAGTACACCTCTCTGAACGGTGTGTTTTTGTGTGTCAGAAATGTTCATTTCCAAATTTTGTGTTATATTGGTGTTCCTGGTAAAAAATAAAACAGGGGAGATGGTTTAATATTTGGTTATATCTGGCTTTCTTACCACAGCACTTAAACTAGAATCTTGACCAACAGTAAAACCTAATAAGTAAACATCAGCTAAAAGCAACAAATGGAAGGATTACTGTAAACCAGGAGGTATTCATTTAGTAACAAGCTGAAAACGTCGGTTTATTTAAAGCCAGGCTTCCACAGGGTTCCAGCTGAAGTGCTTACTTGGCGGATATATTTTTTTAAATATATTAGCTTTCCATCAAACTGAGTTCTCTTTCATCCAGCTCTGAATTTCTTAAGCCTTCAGTATGCCATTATTAACATATTGTAATGTGACCTTTCCACTGACAGTCCTGATGAGTACTGACTGAGATGTTTGTGTCTATAATAATTCTGTTGTTTGGGATCTCCTTCAAATAGAGCAATGCCTTGGGGATCGTAGTCATGTGACTTAAAACTTTATGTATTTTATTTATTTAATTTATTTTAGATGTACAAATTGCCTTTAAATTCCACTGTAAATATTAACAAAATCATACTGATTAATAATAATATAAAGATAATCCATATGCCATTTTGCTTGTGTTTGTTTGAACGTAAAAGAAACACTAACTTAATTATAATTTTGTAGTAAAAACTACATTTGGTTTCCAAATTTCAATGTGGGATCAATAATGTATCCATCAAAATCCCTTAAACAATGACTACCATAACTAAAATCTCACAACGATAAAATGGAAGCCATTCTCTTACAGAGTTCTGCTTTTAGGTTTTACATTCACATTTCATTAACATTAAATTATTAAGCAGATGCTTTTATCCAAAGCGACTTACAAATGAGTGAACACCACAAGTCAGTAGTTAAGGAGAATCCAGCTACCCAGTAGGATCCTTAAACCTGATCATTATCTGATCTGGCTGTTCCTTTTCCCCCCTACTTTTCCCACATCTTAATTTAAATAATGCTTTTAATTTTCAGACACGAGTCGCTAGTAACATATTAATAAATAATAATAATAAAGTGCTGTAATTGTTAGCACACCCTGTTTATACTATATACTATACTATTATGCAGCCTTATTCCAAATACTTTTTTTTACTAATTCTGAATCTTGCATTTTTTTAATCTGTGCATCAATCTATATAAATTAAAAATAAAAAAGTCTTCAAATTCTTAAATGTCTAAAAATGCTTTGAAATTTTGACCCAACTTGCAGTCAAATATTTGTGTGTTTTTATATACTTTATTTTTATTTGATTTTAATAATTCATGTGTAAATAATATAAGGCACTTGGTGTGTGTGTGTCATCTCTATAGAACATGGCACAAGGAAAGAGTGGAGGATGTGAGGTGCTTGTGCACTTGTGGTATAGTGATAGGCGTCAAGCGCCTCGTGTGGAGGGAAAAATGCGGGGCGGCTAACATCAAGCTAACGCTGTAAGGCAACGCATAATACGAGTTGCACGTCAACCGCAAAGAAAACATCTGACTAAATGTGTCCGATCCCTCAGCAATGCTTTGCTTCCCGAAAACTTTAATGAAGACGCAATTGAAAAAGGTTATTTTGCCAAATAAGAAAATCCGTGACTGACTTCAATAAAACATGCCAGTAAACATGCTCGCCACCCGGGAGTAGAACAAGTAATGACTATTTTACATATATACACTACTCCCTCCAAAGCCATCACTCATTCAAAAACTATCTTTCAACTTTCCATCAGGCATCAAGTTCTCCCCCTCAGCAAAGCACAAGTATTCAGCAAGTAATTATACATAAATAGTCTTTTAAATTACAAAACTGTAAGAAATAAAAAGATATGCAGAATAAGCTTAAACATGATCATGTTGCTTATCATGAATTACTGTCTTCATATACAGATCTTTTACGTTTCCTGATCTTGTTCTTTCTTTCTCTTTCTCGATCATTATGTCCTCAGACAACAGCTTTTAAGATTGACTGCTTATAATGAACCAATTGTCATGCGAGCCGTAGGCCTTTCCTCTGTAATGCTGTGAAAATCTGGCTGTTTGAATACCGGTCCTTGAGCCTGGAATTCAATCTTTCGTGCTCGGAGCGTCACAATTGTACGAACCCTCATCATGTTCCAGCTTTAGTCAGAGAATTCAATGATGTGCTACGCTACGTTCGTCAGCTTAGCCTCAGGGCTACATACAGATCCCTCATCTGTTGTAAAGCGTATGTTAATATAGATCACGTGTATCAGAACTAGTAAATTAATCTTAGTAATAATGAATCTCTAATAATTATAAATGTGGAGTGTAGTTTGTCTGTCAGTCTGTTTTTGCGCAGATGCACTCCAGCCCTCCACCGCCACCTCTCTCCCCTCTCTGCGCTCATTTCCAAGCACTCATGAGAAACAAATAAGTTTTTCTATTATATATTGCATTAATCTGTTCTCACATTATAACCTTTTTAATCAGGCAGTGGCAGCTCAGTGGTTGGGGCGTTTGGCTATCAATCTGAAGGTTGCAGGTTCAAATCCCAGCTTCACTGAAGTTGTCAATGTGGGTCCTTGAGCAAGACCCTTAACCCCCAATTCTCCAGGGATGCTGTTTTAGCCCTGTGTTCTGCCCCAATTATCAAGTTGGGATATTTGTAAGTCGCTTTGGATAAAAGCGTCTGCTAAATGACTAAATGTAAATGTAAACATCATACTATTCCATTTCATTCGGTCATTTAGCAGATTCTTTCATCCAACTGTCAGAACACAGGGTTGATACAGCAGCCCTAGTGCAATGAGGGTTAACGGTCTTGCTCAATGACTCACTTCAGTGGGCTTAGGATTTGAACCCACAACCTTCAGATTGATAGCCCAATGACATATCTGTTTTCTAGTACTTCATTGACTAAATGACTTAAATGACTAAATGTAATGATGTAAAATGATTATATTAATTGACCTGTTATATTAAATATATCCAGCTATCGGATTTTGATGAGGTTAATGTAACACTGTTCTTCTAAAAACATTTTTAAATCAACCTTCCATTTCTTGTATATAGTAATATAACAAAACAAATCAAGTAAATCAAAGCTAGTTAAACCTTTATAGTGATGTAAAAAACCAAAACATTTTTTGGAAATTACACCAATCAGTTGCTTTTGAAATAAGCCAGAGACTTTTTGGCAAGAATGACTGAATGAGTGCGTAACCTTGGAACACAGTGAGAGCATTATTAATAAATAAAGATGTGTGCATGTGTGTGTATAAGCAAAAAGCATAAAAAAGTGCACTACTAACTGAACCAAAGAAGAGATCCCCTACAGAGTCCTGGCATTCTATCTAACCTCCACCACACACTCTTTATAAATGTCCATCTGTTATTCTCTCATGGGTGCGCATTACTTTTCTATCCAGAGGTTCTTTTTTCGGCTCCATTCTCTTCATCCTCCACTTATCCCTTTCTACATCTCCGAGCCAAACCAACATCCTTTCACAGATGCTTAGCTGCACCTGCTGTTTGGCCTGGACCCATTATTTACAGCCCTTATTTAATACAGGACCAATTAATCTCCTGAAACACTAGAGCTTAAAACGTCACATCATACATGAAGCACAGATGCATGCAAAGGGGGTAGAAGACTTCTAATTTTTATATTTTTAGCTCGCAACAACAATTAAGGTTCTGTTAACCTAAAAAATAAGCTTTAGCTATTAGAACTATAAGTGATAAATAAGATTCAACCATACTTGAATTGAAGGTCACTACTCTTGTTTGTGATCAAAAATTTTCAAAGGGGGTGAAGTATGGAGTAAAATTTTATTTTTATTATGTTAACATATTTTCAGAAATGTCCCTGTAATGTTTTCGATGCCATTCTGTCTAGAGCTGTGTGTATCTTTATTTTGTCTAATACTGAACTAACAATGAACATGCCTACGTGACGAGTCAGAATACACTTTGATCAAAATCTTAAGACCACTTAAAAAATTGCAAGAATTGGCATTTTGCACCATTTGATCATAAAAAGCGTCTAAATAGAGCTTCATGATGCTAAAAGCACAACCTCACTGACTGTGGGATTGTTGAGCTGCATAAGCAAGGCCTCTGACAACATGCCATCGCTGCCGAGCTTGGATGCAGTAAAACAATCATTTTGTATTTTTTAAATGATCCTGAGGGTTATGAAACAAAATAGTCAAGAATTTAACCAGCGCTGAGCTGTAGGGACGATCCTCTATCCAAATTAAGGCGATTACTGGTGCTGACTGCAGCCCAATAACCATCAGACGGCATCTGTGAGGGAAGGAAAAACATCTTCAAAGGACTTCAATGCCACAAAATTGCCCATTTGGACTTTGGGTGCACCCCACATGGGACATAGAAAGGTGGAAGAAAGTTGTATTCTCTGATGAGAATAAAATTAATCTTGATGATCCTGATGGCTTGCAACATTACTGTCATGATAAAAAGGTTTTACCTGTTTTCTACACGGCACGTTGTGTGGGGCGCCATCATGATTTGTGGTGCGTTTTCCTTCAATGGAACAATCAGCTCCACACGGTGGATACCCGTTATGAAGCCATCTTTAACACTCGGAGCAATGTTCTCACCAGCCTCCTAAAAACCCTTGCACCAGGCATGCCTACATCATTGTTTGAATTGTGGAGCTACTCAATACTGAGTCCTTTTTTTGACACTCATTGTTCAAAAAAACTGAAAACCTCAAAACAGAAATTTTGATCACAAACTTTTGATCAGCTGACGAACAGCCTATTTCAGGTAAATTGCTGTTTTCAATAAATTACCTGCTCAAAAGTTGCCAAAAACTTTGATAGCATTTTTCTACTTCTTAAAATCCAATAGTGCATCATGCAAAGCCTTGCCATTTTGAACTGGTTTTAAGATTTTGATCAGGTGTGTATGCGAATTATAAGACGTGGCTTTAAATACAGTATTCCTAAATAATGTCTAAACACCCATTCCATATCTTAGAACTTTGCTCCTTGTCCATTTTATCGTGCTGTGGCAAAACCCAGTTGCAATAGTCTTAATATTTTTCAAATACTGTGTAATAACACTTTCCAAATGACACTGACTTGTCGTAAAGGTTCCTTTTTTCCACCACAAGATCTCATGTTATCATTCCTGGGTTTTTCTCTACACCAGCTCTTGTGAGCAATTAGTAATGTCTTCTCTGCATTACTTCGTAATAAGTGCTCTTAAAAACAAGATCGTGTTCTTTTTTTTAGTTAATAAATTTCTCCTGTGCTTGATTCGTGCTGCCTTAATGGTCAATTACCGCCATCCGGAAACAGCGTGACACTAAAAACATTTTACGTTGCCACGATGCCTTGTTTAGAAGTGTACATCTTATTTTTAATGTAAAGGCGAGTGGTCTGCAGCAGAAACAGAGGCTAAAAAACAATAATTTTCCTAAAAGTCACCGACTCAGCATCTTGGGCATGTATGGTTATTAATCCAAGCACAGAATAACCCAAAACTATGCAATAAATATCCCACAAACTGCACTGCATCCAATTAAACAGGACTTTGAGAGCTTCTCTTTTCTTTTCCAGTCAAATGACGAGAAAGTCAGCTAGTTATGAATGTATGTGAATATGTTTGTGTGTCTGTTCTGCACTCGCCGGCCTGTTTTGGATGTTTTCTTTCCTTAGTGGGCTGGAATAGGTTCCATCACTACATGAGGCCCCAATTGTTTTCAGCCTTAGAGGAACAAATGTAAAACTACAACTGATGACGGAGTGATTATAAATTGAAAGCATTGTTTACGACTGTGGTGTTCAGGGGAATATTCAGTTTGCTGGTTCGATGTCTTGCGCAGTTGATAAATGGCATTATGGTTGCGACAGTAGATGGACTTCATAGTAATGTCAACTGGAGCAAAATGAAAGTGTACATAAATCAATTTTACTCAGAGTTGCATGCAATTTCAGTGTGGGAGATGACGGTCCTTAATTAGTTATTTTAATCAACGTCAGATTGCTGTCTCTTGTAATGAATTTGAAAAAAGCCCTTGTAAGAGGTATACTAATGGCTCCTCGTGTTTTTTTATTGCTGGACCCCATTGATCTCTCTCTGTTGAGGTTTTTAAAGTGTTTTCTTTTGTGAGTGGTAATTGTCTTACAAACATTTCACACATTTTGTAATACCGATCAGTCACGTTTTTTCCCCCCCAATAGCATGTGCCTTAAAATACAATTTATAAAAATGTAATCAAAAAGAAAAAAAAAAAAAGTAATGGGACACACCTCTTATTTATGTGTTTTATCCAGTTCTGCTAACACAACTGCATAAAATTAAGCACCTAACCACAAGTTTTAGACAACCTATGGGCAAAGTTTGGGGAAGTCCTTTTACTGTTACTGCATAAGTAGCTTAGTGGTCTGTAGCTTTAGCCACTCCCACATGAAACCCAATGAAACACAAGCTCTGAAAGGTGTCTCAAAACTTTGTTTTATGGTACTCAAAACACAATGGACCAACACCAGCAGATGACATGGCACTCCAAACTATCACCGACTGTGGAAACTTTACTCAAGCTTGACCTCAAGCAACGAAGGTTCATAACGTTCCAAAGGAAACGTAACATAACCACTCAGCAGCAGTCCAGTCCTTTTTGACGTTAGCCCAGGCACGGCAAGACTCTTGTTTAAGAGTGGCAGACACAAGGAACACGGCAGCTGAAAGCCATGTCCCGTCTGTTCGTGGTGGTTCTTGAAGCACGGAAACTAGCTGCAGTCCACTCTTTGTGAATCTTCTTAACATTTTTGAATGGCTTTAGTTTCACAAACCTCTTCAGGGGCACTTATCCCTATTGCTTGTACACGTTTTTCGACAATAATTTTCTTGAGTTCGCCTCGCTATTAATGGCCACAGAGCTCTGTGAACAGCCAGCCTCTTTAGCACTGACCTTTTTAGTGTGCCCTTCTTGTGCAAGGTGTCAATGGTCATCTTTTGGAAACCTGTTAAGTCAGCTGTCGTTCCCATGATTGTGTAGCCTACAGAACTAGACTAAGACAGCATTTAAAGGCTTTGCAGGTGTTTTGAGTTGATAAGCTGATTAGAGTGTGGCACCAGGGGTCTTCAATATTGAACCATTTCCCAACATTCTTATTTTCTGAGATACTAAATTTGGGATTTTTTATTAGTTTTTAGTTATAATCATTAAAATTAAACATAACACCATTTATCAGTCTGTGTAATATACAAGGTTCACTTTCATGATATTCAGATTTAATGACCAGCACCAGGATATATGCATATTCTGATGACAAAAATTACAAATCTTTTCTGCTAAATTGGTGTGTACCTTTCTCCTAAGACATTTAAGTTATCTACAATATGTTATGTCCATAATGGTAAATTGTTGTTTTGCGGGTGGCACGGTGGTGGCATTTTCATGTTCTCCCTGTGAGTTCGTCCGGTTTCCTCCCACAGTTCAAAAACCTGGATTCAAGGTAAATCGAATGCCCCAAATCGTCCCATATAGTGTGTGTGGCTGAGTGAGTGTGCCCAGCAATAGATTGGCACGCTTTCCTGGATGTATCTGCCCAGCACTCGAAACGTTCTCTCTTGGATGGGCATGGGGGAACACCCCACCCCCCGCCACCCCAAACCCTAGTAGAGAATAAAGCAGAAGATAAACAAATTAATAAATGTTTGTTTTGCAGTAACTAGTCGAGCTGCAAATCATGAAATGTCACTGTGAGATTATTATGATGGTGAGTCACTGATTCCATTTAAATGGAACATTATTTTTTAAAGTGCTGCATGTCATGTTATGCATCGTAACGTTTATATTTGCACAGCTGGAGGTGGAACCAGAGACAGGTTAAGTGGAGGGGACTGCTGTGTCCTGTGTGTCCATTCAATAAACTGACTAATGCACTAAAAAAAGGATTAAAGATTAAACATTTTTCAAAAGCTACATCTTTTATTCAAATAGATTGAATTTCTCTAGTTTGATAATAAAAATCTGTTCATTTATATTTGAATGTATATCCGTCTTTCCAAAACACACGATCACATCACATCTGTGCAATTCAGAGATGGCAGGTCCTTTATGATGCTTTACACATTATTACACTGACAGAATACAAAGTGGTAGTTTTTATATTAAATACAATAACATTTTATATGGTGCAAAATCAAATCCCCTGCTCCCAAAGCTTTATTAAACTGTGTTTCAATAGCAGAGAATGCTCTTTGTTAAAAGTTGGCCTCAAGATTCTAATTTAAATAAAATTCAGATTTCAGATGCAGAGCAAAATACCAGGATCCAGAAATAAAGAGGTGACCCCCACATGGGGATTGTGGTGGAATACTGCAAAGGGCACGCAAACAACCACAAAAAGCAATAACACCAAGATGCTGCACATTCTGAAGCACACCAACATCTTTTTCAAATCCACAACCAATAAGGCTGCAGTTTAACAAATAATCTAAACATCTATAGTTTCTGAGACCTGTCATCATCATCATCAATCATTTAACCCGTTACCCAAAGATCTGTTTAAACGTGCAGTAACCTGATTGTGTATAATGACGTCGACATTAAAATTGCACACCTGTATAAACTCTAAAAATCAGAATAAATAAAAAGGTGCACATGCCTCTTTCAGTGTAGCAATACAGAGAGAGAAAAATCATGTGTATAAATAAATTGAAACTGAATCAGCTGCTGTTTGTTGAGGCAGTGAAATGAAATGTAAATAAAATATCAGTTTTAATTTTTATTCTAGAAATTCTAAGAAGAAATGATCTAATCAGTCCAGAAACACAAATGCCATTTTTTACTTTGCAGTTAGTATATTATAAAACGTGGAACCATTGTAGACAAAAACTCAGAGCTCCATAAGGGGTTCATTAATAATTATATTATTTATAAAGATTATAATTGGAGCAAGTGTATCATTCAGGGACTTATATATAGATAGTTAATAACCGCGATATCTTACCCTTCCTGTTGTGCTTGGTCACATCTGTAAGAATAAAAAAAAGAGAACAAGAGAAAGATTAGCAATTTTTAACTTAATTCAGAGAATCATTAAGAACATTTTCAAAAATGTATGTATAATATCGATAATATAAGGCACTTGGCATGTGTTATCTCGATAGTGATTGGCATAGATTGGGTAGAGTATAAGAGATGATTCAGACACTTGCCGTGTGTCATTTCTATAGCCATTGGCGCATGGGTACAGTAAAGGGGATGATGCGGATGCTTGGCATATGCTATCTTAACAGCAATTGCACACGGGTAAAGCGGCGAGGATGATGCAGACGCTTGGCATGTGCTAGCTTAATAGTGATTGTCGCGCGGGTAAAGCTGCAAAGACGATGCAGACACTTGGCATGTGTTATTTTAATAACTACTGCCATGCGGGTAGATTGGTGGGGAAGATGCAGGGTGCATGGCGTGTGTTCTCTCTATAGTAATTGGCAAACGGGTAAAGGGATGACAGGGCGCATGGAGTGTTATCTCGATAATGATTACCACTTGTTGTTAGAGTGGCAAGGATGATGCGGGTGCATGGCATGTGTCATTTCTATAGCGATTGGCGCATGTGTACAGTGAAGGGGAATGATGCGGATGCTTGGCATATGCTAGCTTAATAGCGATTGGCGCGCAGGTAAAGTGGCGAGGATGATGCCGACGCTTGGCATGTGCTAGCTTAATAGCGATTGGCGCACGGGTAAAGCGGCAAAGATGATGCAGACGCTTGGCATGTGTTATTTCGATAACTACTGGCACGCGGGTAGAATGGTGGGGATGATGCAGGGTGCATGGATTGTTATCTCGATAGCGATTACCACTCGTCGAGGATGATGCGGGTGCTTGGCATGTGCCATTTCTATGGCGATTGGTGAATACAGTTAGGGTTAAATGTCCAGCGATGGGCACGTGGGTAGAGTGAGGAGATTAAAAACTTTAATGAAGACGGAACTGAAGAATGTCATTTTGCCAAATAAGCAAATCAGTGAGTGACTACAATGAAAAATGCTGTAAACATGCTTGCCACCCGGGCGTAGAACGGGCAGACAGCCTGTAAATATACAATGTAAGCCAAGTTGGAATCTAAGTCCTAAAATTCTATACAAAGATACACACGCAGAGACTGAAATCAATCATTTTGAATATTATTAAAGACTCATTTTACACATGAAGTATTGATCTACTGCACAAAGCATTCTTATTATTATTACTATTATAATTATTATTATGCTTTGGAACACAGCAAACAGTTAATATTGTAAGGGAAGTAAATAAACAATTACTAATGATTTACAGGATTTAAATTATTGAGCATGAAGCATCCTGTTTAAATGTGAATAATAAATCTCTGTGGTAAGGAACTCTGCTGTACTTAAAAAGTCTGTCTGCCCTTGAATGGTACTAAACAGTATGAAGGACAAAAACATGACAATTCTTAGTCTTCTCTTAAAATGCTCCTTAAGACTTCCATAGGGACCCTGGCAGCCATAACTAAGATCCTTAAAGCTTCTGATCAGCTTACAGAAAGAAAGGATAAACATTTCCATTTGTTCTCTGTTCTGTTTGGTATATCTTTAAAGACGTGCAATCTGTTGTTCTATGTCATATAAGCAAAGTTATATAGTCTGCTCAACAATACGCTGACTACATGAATACCTCCAGACTTTATGGCGGTCCGCAATGTTATACTGGGGAGGAGCTCAATTACGCAATTATATGCAATTTTACTGTGTTATATAAACAATAATTTGTAACATTATAATTTTTATTAATTTGAATTTTCATTATCAAATATTCATGTAGAAATAATAAACGTGTAAAAAAAGTATAATAATAATCCTGTCAAGAATGAAAGAGCAATGAGCTGAAGTCAGCCTTAAGTTTACCATCTTATTAATGTTTTGTATAAATGTTCACATTAAGCAGAAACTTACAGCTGGACACTCAGCGTGTAGTTCTGTGTGTTCCAGCAGGTCTGGGCCACCTTAAATTGTTTGTAATAAGCAAAACCAGGTCTTTTGGTGAAGATGAAAGTCTTATTATTGTTCAATTAGCACAGTTAAGAGTGAGCGCTCCCAAAGCTGAAGTCAAACTTTAAGTCACTAAGTCAAGCAGAAAAACGGACAGTTGCTTTTTACTAACTTCCATTAGAGCAAGTAACCCAGCCTGGGATTTACCCAACATTCAGTTCAAATAATGAAGTCAATTTAAAGACATTACCTGTGGCGATAATCTGTGAATTAAATACAAAAACAACGTTCAGTGAATTGATGTTCTTATTTAATTAGAGAAACCATTTGAACCTCAAATGGCCCCCATGGCCTCGTTCTAGTCGCTCCACTCTACGCCGATCACTCTCAATCATACTCTCCACTCTACCTGGGCACCAATCCCTATCCGCCAAGTACCTCGAGTCATCCCCTCCACTCTACGGCAATCGCTATTCGCCAAGAGCCTTGCATCATCCCCTCCACTCTACGGCAATCGCTATACGCCAAGAGCCTTGCATCATCTCCTCCACTCTACGGCAATTGCTATACGCCAAGCATCATCCCCTCCACTCTACGCCAATCGCTATACGCCAAGCATCATCCCCTCCACTCTACGCCAATCGCTATACACCAAGCGCCTTGCGCCATATTCTCCACTCTACGGCAAGCGCTATACGCCAAGCGCCTTGCTTCATCCCCTCCACTATACGCCAATCGCTATACGCCAAGCATCATCCCCTCCACTCTACACTAAGTGCCTTGCATCACCCCCTCCACTCAACGCCAATCGCTATACACCAAGCGCCTTGCGTCATCCCCTCCACCCTACGCCAATCGCTACACGCCAAGCATCATCCCCTCCACTCTACACCAAGCGCCTTGCATCATCCCCTCCATTCTACAGCAAGCGCTATACGCCAAGCGCCTTGCGCCATCCCCTCCACTCTACGCCAATCGCTATACGCCAAGTGACTTGTCATCCCCTCCACACTATGCCAATCACCCCGCTTCACCCCCTCCACACCAATCATTATACACCATGTGCCTCGCATCATTCCCTCTACTCTACGCCAATCCCTATATGCCAAGCGCCTTGCATCATCCCCAACACTCCATGCCAATTGCTATAGAGATGACACATGCCAAGCGCCTTATATTATAGATGTTAAGGAAAGTGCGTTTGGTGTTTCCCGTGGTTATGATGGACTAAAAATATCAAGCGGGACAATCACTAAGTGGGACAATCCTGTGAATTCTTGTTTGCAATCAGTACAACCCGTAAAACCCATGATGCATTACAGTGTCCAGAATCATAGGTAAGAGAGAAAAATGTAAAGGTGACGTTAAGAACATCAGATGAGCTAATTCACACTCACAAAATCCCTATGGCTTAGCATTTATATGACTCATTATACAAATGCAGGATTGCATCTTCTGGAGACATTACACTCTTTAAATAATATTTCAGAAGCATCTATTCAGCGTTCAATAAAAAAACAGAATCAGACTCAGCAAAGTTACATGGCAATGACCAAGTTCATCCCATCATACAGTTCATTCCCGTTTAAACAGGTACATGATTAATAGACTTTGAACTGTAAAAAAGTTTAAAAAGCATAAAAATTCATTTTCACACATGAATTGTACCAACGAAGAGGTTTTGGAATCATTGGAACATGCGTGAGCCATTTTGGGTTTATACATGGTGTCCATGTGAAATCCATTATTTTGTGCTTTAGCTGCTTTTCCACTAATCTCAGGGTTCCACAAGGGTTACCCAGCAAGCTCCGCGGCAGCAGGTTACTTAAGTTGGTGCGCCGGGGAAGACGTGTGGAGTGTGTTTTGAGTACTGTATTTGAAAGATGTGTTAATAAAAAGCATCTGTTTGACATGTAAACCTGTGTCCAGGTCATTTCTCTGTTAAGAGTTGCCACATTATCCAGGTTTTATGTCCATTTTAGAGGACATCACCAGGTTTCATTCTGCCGGAGTTCATGACATGAAATGTGTCTGATTGATTAGCTTTCCTGCTGTCCGGATCAGTCTTCCATCATCTCCAATTGAGTATTATAATCAAACCACAACAAGGGACTGTTGTGAGATTAAAGTGCTAAAAATGGCAGGAATGACCAAAAGCTCCATTTAAAAAAAAAAAAAAAATCGACAATCATTAGTACTGTATATTTGACTCCCAAATAATTAAAACGATGTTACCCTGGTAGTACAAAAGACTCTGTATAAACATATATGATAAAAGGCACTTTGCGTCATCTTTATAGCGACTGGTGTGTGGGTAGAGTGAAGGGGATGACGCACGCCAAGCAGCCTACGTCATCTCGATAGAAATTGGTGTTCAATTAGAGTGGCGGAGACGACGTGGGCCGCTTGGCATGTGTTATCTCGATAGCGATTGGCCTGCGGGTAGTGTGGATGACGTGGGCCGCTTGGAGTGTGTCAACTCGATAGTGATTGGTGTGCGGGTAGAGTGGAAGGGAAAACAAGAGGCATGGGCGAAGTGTCAGGTCGAAAGCCACACAGGTAAAGTGGAGGGGATTTGCCAAATAAGCAAATCAGTGACTGATTTCAATAAAACGTGGCCATCAAAATGCTTGGACCCAGGCATAAAATAAGTAAGACAGCTGGTCACAATTTGAATGTGTTTAGGTTTAATAAACAGAAAAAGGTTTGGCATTAAAAATAATCATTTGTATATACATTAAAGTGAATAAACAAAAGTGATAATGAATGTGATGCGGCAATAAAAAGTGGTCCATTGAATATTAAAGTTTGTGACTATTTTCTTTACGCATCATAATATTTTCAAGGTTAAGATTTTGTGATACACACACACACACACACCTGGAGTGGTGCGTGTGTCTGTGTTTAAATTTGTTTTTAGTGTTCACCTCCAGCAGATGGATGACATCCATGATTGGCCTACTTGGCTGTTGAGACTCAGTGGTAGTGGCCATATGCACTCATCATTAAAATTCACCTCTGACCCCCCCAGCCAGTCCCACCATAGTACACACAGTGTGTAAAGAGGACGCATGTGAGAGACAGAAAATCTAGTGGCACAGAGTCAGAAGAGTTGAAGGTTAGCCTTCCCTTTTAATACTGCCAATTCTCGCCCCTTTGAAAATTCATTAAAGCACTCCGACCTCTATGCCATCTGTGTGTGTGTGTGTGTGTGTGTGTGTGAGGGAGTGAGCTAGTGTCGAGAGAAAAGGCTGCTTTGGAGAATGATTGAAATTCTGACAGCAAGACAGGCTGGCATCAAGAATCCAAACTGATGGTTTTTATTTTGTTGCATGTCGTTTTACTTCCACGCTTCAAACAGCACACATCAGTTGAACTCGTTCTCTTTATTTTGTGTCATTGCTGAATTAACAGTAGGATTAAAATATTTCAGAACTTGACTTTTCAGACTCAAATGGACACATTTATTATGATAAAACACATTTCGTTTTTTATTCATGACCCTGAGATTTTTTTTGCTAATCATGCAAACGGGAAAGAGGCTTTGTGCAAGAAAACCTATTGTTTTGTTTTTTTTACTTAATATTTTCTCTATTTTTATTTATTTTTTTATTGGGTAAAACATGTTATACCTACAGGCACCAATCGTGGAGGGTATATGCAAAACAAAATTCACATCAATTGGCCTTTAATTGCCTTTATAGTGGGACAAAACACGTTTTGGCCTTCTTTCCAAAAATTCTCACAGACAACTTTATTTTGTTTGTTGCTAATAAGGCAATAAACACCAACATATAGGCCATTTTATGGCAGTAACAAAGGTCATGACTCAGTATCACAGACTTAAAACAGCTTCTTTATATGAAGACTTTCCAAAAACCTAAGGATTGTAGCCGGTGGGATCTTTTCTAACAATACAGACAACTTTACAATTTGGGCCCATAAGCCACAGGCAATTTGATTTTCGATAATTAGCAACATTTGAAAAAACTAGTTCCAGATTCTTAAGTAAATCCCCATGCGTGTGGTGTCAAAAAGATTTAGCAGGGTGTGCGCATAATTATCAAATAAAAAAATAAAAAATAAAAAAAAAAACAATTCCATACTAATTAGTCTCTATGTCAAAATTCTAAATAAATAATCATCTAAAACTCAAAAACATTTCACTTAAAAGTTCTAAAACTTCACACAAACATCCAGCATCAGACCCTGAGGAGGTCGATTAAACTTGATGCACTTATGTCTTTAGGGGTTCTATAACTGCTATACGTCTAACTGTACTTTTCGGGCTGCTTTATGCAAATTAGTCCTTACATCAAAATTCAAATAAATGTAGTCCCCATGAGCGTTAGCTTTTCAATTTTCAACACACACACACACACACACACACAAACACACACACACACACACACACACACACACCAAACCAAACCAAACCAAACCAAGCTTGACTCTCTAAGCAGTCAGTTTGCTATATCCAAGGGTTCATCTAAACTACACATATTTGTCTTTGCCAGTGTTTATACATACTCACGTTATTCATACGTACTGTTTAGAGCATTTTGGAACGTTCCGAACGATTGTGACCTTTGGAGTGGTTGTTGTCATAATGATAAGACTAAAGAAATTTGTAATTTAAAACATCAAATCAGATGAAACTCAGGTTTACCAAGCAGGGTTAATTTGTAAAAATCGAAATGGCTATAGCTTGTGGGTCAGTCCATAGCCTTAGGCAGCTTGACCCACCCAATTGCCAGCTTTATTATTATGTTCTAATAACAATAATAATCGTGTATAAGCAACAAAAAAAAAGCAGAAAGCCAAACTGAATCTCAGTACTAATACCCAAAGCAGATCTCAATACGCCGCAGAACCTCACACTATCCTCTTTTTTCTGTGTACCACTCAACAACCATAGCGTTTTGAGAAGCTCCCAATCAACTGATATGTGATACTGTTTTAATATTTGTGGACTGAGACACTTGCAGATTAAGCTTCCCACTTAGAAACATAAATCCATTAATTGCTTTACATTAAAGTGAAGGTTTTTTTTTTGACAAATATTGCGCTTTAGGAAAAAACATTGATTTAATCTTTCCGGATATAATTTCGACATACAATGGGGCAAAAAAAGTAGTCAGCCACTGAGTGTGCTTGTTCTCCTACTTAGAAAAATGAGCGGGGTCTGTAATTTTCATTAAACTGTAGGTACATTTTCAGAAACAAAATGAGAGAAAAATCCAGGAAATCAAATTGTAGAATTTATAGAGAATTTATTTGCAAATTATGGAGAAAAATAAGTATTCGGTCAATAAAAAAAGTTCAACTCAATACTTCAGAACATAACGTTTGACCTCTGTCATTGCGAACAAAGGTTTTCTCTAAGTCTACCAGGTTTGCACACTGTAGCTGTGATTTTGGTACATTCCTCCATGCAGATCTCATCCAGAGAAAGTATTACCAATGGTCTTGTATGTCTTCCATTTTCTTACAATTGCTCCCAGTTGTAAGAAAATGCTTCACACTAGCCTGCTTGCCTATTGTAAATTTACTCTTCCTTGCCTGGTGCAGGTTAGAGTCCTTTGAGATCTGTTTGATCTTAGCCATGGTTGAATTTGGAGTCTGACTGTTTGAGGGTGTAATCAGGTGTCTTTTATACAGATAACAAGGTCAAACAGGTGCCATTAATACAGGTAACAAGTGAAGGACAGAAGAGCTTCTTAAAAAAAGAAGTTACAGGTCTGTGAAAGCCAGAAATCTTGTTTGATTGTGGCTGACCAAATATATTTTTTTAAATTACAGTGGAAAACGAGTATCTTAAAAAAGCCTTCAATCCACAAAATGTAAATGAAAGCCATTTGCATGTTCTTCCTAAGTTCTCTCCAGGTGCTCCTGTTTCCTCCCACAACTTTGTGTACTACTACATTTTCCTTAAGAGTGAATGATCATCCATCTTTCCTTAAATGAACTGACGATGTGTTTCTTTAATAGCATTATATGGGTAGGCACCACAGAAACTTAGTATATCCATCACATTTCATAACCTGATACATTTGCTCTGTTTACAAGATATAGGTTCATTTTGAAAAAAATAAATAAATAAAATAACATTGCGGCAGGGGCTAGAGGAAGAGGGGGAAGAACCATGGACAAGTAATTAACGCACCTGCCGAAGACTCTTATTTGTGATTTGTGACTTTTTTTTTTAACAAGCACATCTGTGTTTACTTTACTTTTGCACCAGCCCACTCTATTTTTTTGCAAAACCATGGGACACCCACGACGAAGCCTC